>JAAMPI010001316.1:0-16090 GCA_013054445.1 Cudoniella acicularis
ATATTCCGACACCCGACCCCCCTTGTTGGACTCGTAAAACTAATCCAAAATGCAGCAGCCGTAGCCATCGCCACTGGAAGCACCGAAAACGCCGCGAGGAGGAACGTTTTCTTCCTCTTCCCGCTGCCGCGCCTTAATAAGGGACTTGGCGTCGTGCAGGAATTCATGACGCCCATGCATTCAAGCGCTTTGTAAGCCCCCGGGGCATCTTCCCCCTTGAGTAGATGAAAAAAGAAAATCGGCGCGCTCTGAACAACCTCCATGTCCTCACGTTCTTCATCATCTTCCTCTACGCGAGCACTTCCCTTTCGTCGCTGTTGTCGTCGTCGCACCACAGACGCTTCTTCCAACCTGTCGAAATTCCGCTGCAGAGTAGAGAGTACAGTTCGGCTCGAGCGCTTGGCGACAAAGCTGCCGCCCATGGCGCTCAGCCAGACGATAACCAGGAGGCCCGTCCATAGGATGCCAAATGCTAGACTGTGACCGGTGCGGTTGTTGAATTCGCCATTGGCGACGTGCGTGAATGCTAGGCCGAGAGCAACGAAGTAGTTGGCTGTGCCAATGATGGTCTTGGCGATTCCGGACTGGTGGGAGTCGGAAAGGGCTCGAGCGGCGAGCTGGCACTCGTTGACTCGGTGGTCGTGCAGAATGGGGTCGGTATTGTCAGCTAGAAGGTTATTGAGAGAGCGGAGGATGTCTTCTGCTGAGGTCTTGGGAGTCGTGAAAGGAGTCGTCGGAGTCGTCGTTGGTGGTGGAGAGGTGGAGGAGGTAGGGTCTCCATTCTTCATATGCGGCGACGAGTATTGCTAGGGATCGTTTGACGGATTCGTCTTCTAGCCCTTTTTGTGACACTTCCCAGATTTCTTGCTGGCTCGCAAGTTTAGAAAGCAGATTATAAATCGATGTCAGAGGATCAGCGAAGATATGGAAGGCCACAAAAACAGTATTGAGAAGGCGCAGAGGGGCAAATTCGAAGGATCCGATTAAGATAACTAGGGGAACTATCCAAATTTGTACTCGGTATGTGATGTCGACAGTAGAGTATAGCAGCCAAGTCGTCCCAGTAAGTTTTTCGGCATCAAAAACGGGTATCCGGTCCTCATTCGGGAACGCGGCTGAGAACCTGGCATCGTCAATGGGGATTCCATCTGTGTGTGATTGGATGACAGGATACGCATATGTCGAAAAGATGTTGAGGATGACGAGGGAGAACATTCTCAAGAGCAATTTGAACAAATTCATGGTAGCGAGGGTATAAAAGGGAGCAATGTGTAAGTTGTCAATTCGAAAGGAGTCTCTAAGTTATCCTATATGGGCTTTAATCTTTGACCTTGTCAAGGACTTCATAGGCTGTGTAAAGCCACCTTGGCTTAATGATAGAACTCTGGGGGTTGCCTCTCCAATTGAACATCGACTGATACGTAATGATCGAAAGAAAAAAAGTGAAGCTCCATCCTGTCTCGTCCATCTGATTTTGAGTCTTTGAACTAGCTGAGAACTCACTGCTTCGGCTGTGCAAAGCCAAAAAATCCCACAGCGCGATTTTCCTTCAAATCAACCCGAAGTAACTGAAACAAACCCAGCAAATCAACAAATAACGTCTGTCTTCCTGCTAACGTGATGACCGCACCTGCATCTGTGTAACAACTCTCGCCCGGCAAAAGAAGGAGGGAAAGACAGTTTCCCCACGGAAAGAATCAAGCCCGCTGCTTCAAAGGCACTGAGACTAAGGAGGCTGTGTAGCTAGAATGCGGGGAGATCCGTCAACGTGCGTGTTTCCACGTTTGACGTGCTCGTTGAAGGACATGGGTATTTGCAATTGGGCCATTCCCAGCTTCAAGCCTCCACTAGAAAGCGAAATAATAGTGTGCTCCAGGTTAAGGTTTCTATTAAAAGAAAGACATGTGTCAATGAATTGAAGAAAAGCACGGATCGGGATTCGAGAAGTTGCGTGAAACCACCACGGACTATACTCCGTAGAAGATTGGAAGGAAATGGGAAATATAAAAATATATTAAAAAACCCAAGCACCAAAAATAGCGTGATATGAAGTCTAGTATAAATACACGGTTATAACCATATCTGCGTTACCGTCTGTCTATATTTCTACCATATCTGTCTATCGTAATCTTCATTCAAACTCCCGATCAACGCTCTCAAAATGATCAAAGAAGCCCTTAAATATCTTCACGCCAAGTCCAGGGTCGAGACTTCCAGTCGTGGCTCGAATCGAGTGCATGCTTAATTGAGGTATACCAGCATCGATGGCTCTAACACCCATTGCCGAGCTGAGCACCGGCCCAACAGTTCCACCACTCCTGGAGTCGTTGCGAATCATGAACACTTGAAGCTTGCTATTCGATTTCTCCGCGATTTGCGTCAACAATGCGGTGGAAACAGAGTCGGTTGTCATGTGCCCATTGGAATCAGCTGCTACCGTCAAACCGACGTTCAATCGGGGAGCGTGGCCTTCAAGGTAAGATCCTAGGAAGTTTGGGTTGACAGCATGTGTGACATCCGCGGATACCAAGAATGAATTTGCATATGTTTGGCTCAGAATGTTGGCAGCGCCTCCGCTGGAAGAGAATGACTCGGTGATCCGCTCGATGGTTGAGGGTAGGAAATTCCCTCTTGCACCTTGACGAAGCAAGCTTCCGATTTCCTCGTCATCGAAAACAGCAACAAGCTTAATAATTCCATCATGATCTTCCGAGCTAGCAGTCGAAGTGGTGGCAAGAAGAGCTTCCATTGCGGCCCACGAGCAGATTTTATCGTCGATGCGGCCACCGAAAATGAACTCCTTGTCCAATCCACCAGTCTGTGCTGGTTGAGTATCGTAGAGTTCGAGTTCCCAGTTAACGATTGAAGAATAGTCTTGAATGCTGAGTTCCCCTGCAATTGCGCGAACGAGTCTTGGGGGTTGAGTAGCAGTAAAGGCACCTTCCCCACCCAGCGTCATATTTTTGAATTCCTCTTCTGGAGTGTCGTAGAGATCCGAACTATCCAATCCAATTATTGGGACTGCTTGTGTCTCTGCATTGTTCTGCCCGAGCATACCAACACCAAAATGAGGTGCAAGTGAAGGGATTTTTGCAACTGACCCAATTAGTATGGAGTATTACTTTGCATTTGATGCACTTACTTGGCCAGCCCAGCTTCACCAATCTGGTTGTAATCTTGCCAGTCTTCGAGTCCTTGACCAACACCCGTCCACCTATTCCAAGATCTCTGTCCCACCATGTGGTGTTTAGAGCACCGGCGTAGGGTGCAACTCCAAGCTGGACATAACCAGCCTTGGTCGTCTTATTACTCACAGGCTTCAGTCTCGCAGTCAGAGCATCGATGTGTCCAGCGATCATTGCGACTCCATTTCCACTCTTGTATGACCCTCCAACCGTAAAAGCGATAAGACCGCTACCGTTCCTGGTGACGTAATATTTCCCTCCGCGTTGAAGGGCCTTGTCCCAGGTTTTGCGTTCAGAGAGCTAAGAAGATGAAATCAGCTCTTCCGTCCCGATATAGTACAGCAGGTCGTCTTCTTACCTTCACGAACCCAGCCTTCTCGAGCTTCTTCTCGAAATATGCTACGGTATGCCAGATTGTAGGGTTTTCCGTCAAGAAATCGCAGAATGGCTGTGTGTATGCCTCCGGAATCTTCAAAGCATTATCTTCTCGAACCAAGCCCTTTGTAATCAAGCTCCTCTTCGACCCCATCTGCCTCTCCCTCATGCTGTCATTATATTTCTGGAACAGACTCTTGAACTCCGCAAACTTCTCGTCCCCCTCCCCATAATCCTCATCCTGATATATCGGCTGCGAAAGGGTATCAAGTGGCTCCCCTCGCAGGCTGTTCAAGATGCGTACTCGACTGGTCTGCGAGACATTGTCGCTGACGCTTGGCGGGAGTGAGTTAGGGACCGGTGTTTGCTCTCTAGATTCCTCCTCGAGATACTCGAGCGGCGACTGCCAATCGTCCTGCGATAGACCGTCGCAGTGAGGCTCGATATCTGCTTGTCGTTGCTGTGCTTGTTGTTGCAGAGCGGCAACTTGCTCTTCGAGTTCGGCGATGCGTTGGCGAGCTGCTTGCTCCTGGACCGAAGGTCGGAGGGAAATACTGCTTACGCTGTTGCGTAGAGAGTTGGGCCCGTTTTTAACCATGATTAAGAGAGGGATATGATTGAAGCTATCCTAAGGAGATGAACTGGTTGGGAGTAGGTCGGTGGCTGCAGCGGTGTTGACGGTCAGGGAGTGGAGTGGGGGTTGAGGCGTAGTGATGCAGTGATGCAGTGATGCTTAGCGGTTGATGTGGTGACGAACTTCCTTTTGCAGTTCAACCTCATCACAGGGACAATGCACTCTCATACACCATCTTGTGTCCTTATGTTGTCGCAAGCTTACTTGCCGGTGCTACTGTGTAATACGACGTGTCACTTTATAATTACGCTTACACGAATGGTGTTCACAAATAGTGGCATCGTGACAAGAACATCAAAACATCACTCGTAAGACACAAAAACGAGCTCAAGTTGGTCAGAATGCTTTGATTGCAATATGTTAGGGAATTGCCATTCCTGGTGCCTACCCTTAAGACATCAACCCGTGTGGGGAAAGTTCAACGCCAGCAAAAATTCATCCAGCCATCACGCCATCACGTTGCCAATATCACCTTCCGTCGTAATATGTATCGCGAGGTGGGATATGGCGGATCTCAAGCAACTATCTAGTAGTTGTTGTAGTTGTAGTTGTTTAGGTTTTGAGGAGCTGAGTACTGGTTTCTATTGATAACCGTCAGCATCTTTTCCTGGAGTGATTTGTGCAAAATGGAGATGTCAACTTACGGGTCGTATTGACTAGCGCCATGGCCGCGCTCATAGTGCTCCTCATACATGTGCTCGGCGTTCTCCTTGGCGTGATGCTTGGCCTTCTCACGGTCGATGAAGTCCATTCCCTTTGTCTCGACGAGCTTGTCAACCTCAGCTCCGGCGAAACCGACGAGAAGCTCCTTGGCGAATGCGTGGGAGACTGGCTTGCCTGCAAGTTGTTAGCATGCAAAGATGAAGCTGTATGAGGTTGCGTCGATGCAGCGGAGCTTCAAACATACCCTCCTTGCGTTGTCTGTCCTCGAATAACTTGAAAGCACCGAAGGAAGCGGCACCAGCTAAAGCCTCGTGGCCGAAGGAAGACTCATTGTGGAATTGTTGGTTGGGGTCATTGGCCTGTTGGTAGGCTTGCTCAGATTCTCCTGCAGAACAATCATAGTCAGCATCGCGTTCGCAGAAGATATCAACATCTCATAAGGAGGAGTACTGACCCCATCCGAAAGGCATTTTGGCTAATGGAAGTGTTGATTGAAAGGGTTGAAGAAAGTTTGTAGATGAGTATGAGGTGCAGTTGGATCTGTGGTGTTGTTGCGTGACGGTGTAATGGAAAAAAGGAGGGGTATGGAGGGGTACTTATAGACCTGCCCCTCCTACCTCTGGGTGAATGCAATAAGGCGGCGCGAGTGTCAGAATTGACTAGAACAACCCACCCCACCTACTCCTCCAGCCATTCACCTACGATCTCCTTTAATTCAGGGCCTCCAGGGTCCATTCACCATGGAGCTGATTCTCCACTTGAAGCTGCATGTAAACCGCTCAAGCTAAGCCCCCTCAGCGCTCACCAACCACTTGCGTGGCCTGGATCTGCTCGAAACAGATTTATGCCATCAAAAGCGTAGTTAAGATCACCGCTATGTTTCTAGGAATCTATTCTATGGCGATCATGGCTAGTTCATTAGGGAACGAAACATAAAGATAAATTAAGGATACGGCGGCTAGTAGAGGGGCAGCTTCAAAGCGAACACGGGAGCTCGTATCAGACTGAATCGTGACACCAGCTAATCCGTTGCTTGAGCTTCAGACTGTCAGCTCTCCGCCAAGTTCCCCCTTTCTCTATAAATTCATGCATAATTGCTTCTCTGTTAGAGCTTCATGGCAGCACACATCTACTCCATACTCTATGTTGAGGCCTAACCTGATTTATCCCGTGGTTTAACTTGACGCCAGGTTCCATCTCACTAACACCCATCCAATGCGACCCGCGTTGGCCGGCATGTCGGTCATAACTGGCCACCAGTGCGAGCAGGTGTCAGGGACCAGATCTGGGCTTCCCAGCGCACGCAACATCATCGGCTTCATGCATCTTACCTAACTCCCTCCACCCCTATCCACTTTGTTCAGCTCATAAGCTGCGTTGCCACTCTATCAAAAACCTAATTAGTGCACGAGTCGTACGGTGCATACGACAGTACTTAAGTTGGTAAATAACACAGCCATATTCCAGTAGCTGAACCTGCACAACCTAAATGTGAAGAGAGCATGTTCGGATGAAGGTAGAGAGGTGCCGGCCAGCGCAACACCAAAAGACCCCGCAGCATCATTTCAGGAGACAAGCTCATCATCCATGGTCAAAGCCCACATGAAGCTGACATCACGTGCATCTTCTTCAAAAATATCAAGATCACGAGACTTGCTCCCCTTCCTAGCCTTCCACGCCATCATCCGCATCCTCACCTCACCATCCCCTTCTCAACCCCAGCACAAACATGTCAACCTCAACCTCCTCCACCCAACCTCCCAACTCCAAACCTCTCCCCCGGCTCCCAGTACCCTCCGACTTCCCTTCCTCCCTAACCCTCACAATCACACCTCCTCCAGCAAACCAAAAACCAATTAACATCCTAATCCTACTCCACGGCCTAGGCGACACAGAAGCCTCCTTCACCACGCTCGGAAAGAATTTGAATTTACCAGAGACAGCATGTATAAGCGTACGAGGACCAAATCCCATCCCGCCTTTTTTTACCGGGAGTGAGAGGCCGGCGTTTCATTGGGGGGATGATGTGTTGTTTGATGAGGGGAGGGGAGAGGTGGAGTTGGATTGTGGTGAGTTTTATTTGATCTCTTATGGATAATTTTTTTTAAAAGATTGACCGTTTCGTATTTACCTTTATGTCTTTTGGTTTTCAATATATATGTGAGAGCGGCGTTGAGGTTTTGATAAATATATGAGAGTTTGATATTTCTAAGAAAAGCTGATTCACTCACTAACATCCAAACCACAGGATTCAAAACAAGCACCCGCATCCTCACCCAAATAATCCAAGACGTCCTAATAAAAACCTGCAATTACCCTCCTCACTCAATCCACCTCCTCGGCTACGGCCAAGGCGGAATGGCCGCCGTCTCGTTTGCCTCTTCCCCCTCACCATCAAACACTCCCACGACACTTGGCAGCATCATCTCCATCGGGGGCGCTCTCCCCTCTTCCTCAACTTCCAGCAATCTAAAAAACAAAACTCCAGTCTTAATATGTGGGGCAAGCAGAAGCACCCAAGTCACAAAACAAAGTTTAGAGAGAACAAAAAAGGTGTTTGAGAATGTGAAGTATGTCCGCTGGGAGAAGAGGGAGGATGGGATGCCCGGGAGCAGGGAGGAGATGTTGCCTGTTATGCAGTTTTTGGCTGTGAGGTTGAGGAGTATGGCCGGGGTACCTGAAGGGAGTGTTGAGGTCTGAGCTTTTGGGAGTGGAGTATGGAGATGGGGATGTGGGTGTGGGTGTGGGTGTAAGAATTGGAATGGAATAGTTCTCTTTGCAATGGGATCACTTGCCTGAGTTTTCAAAGAATAGGATATTATGATAGCGGAGGAGTAGGAGAAGGGGAAGCGATGCTGGTGTCGTGGCGTGTTACGGTCTTCTACGGAGTTGATGGCCAATGATAATGATATGATAGAGGGGAAGGAGATACCCGGTATGATACGCAATCATACCACCAAAAGAATACTCTCGCAGAGCGTAGCAGGTTGAATTTCAATACTGCGAGAGAGTCGGGAAGATAGAGCACTCGACGCAGATGAATGATGAATCTAATGGATTTCTCCAAGGATGCTGTTCTATTCCATGAGCTTACTTTTGGGATTTTCTATTTATGATATCCTAGTCCTCTACTTCAACATCTTTTTGATTCTGTTTCAGGGTATTTCCCTCCTCCCCTTTACACCCACTTCCCCCAGTAGCAGAAGCAGCAGCAGCATACTTCTCCTTCTGTGCCAGCCTCGCCGCCTTCTTCATCTGCCTCTTACTCGTCGGCGCCACCATCTCAGCCGGCTTCTCCTCCTCCACCCTAATTTTAATATCCCACGTCCTCCTCGCCCTCTTCTCATCCTCCTCCGACCACTCCGGCGGCAGCACCGCAAACACAAGATAACTGGTATGCGTCTTGACCTCCGGCTCAGACTTATGTGTCAGATTCCCCTCTTTATAAACCTTGTTATCTACTAAACTTTCTAGGATTTTCTCCCGGTTGTTGGGGTTTGATTTGTCTTTTTTCTTTACTTCGACCTTTTCTCCGTTCTCGTGGAAGGATTTGAATGTTCCTTCTACTTCTACGAGTCGGGCGAGGGCTTCGTCGACGTTTGCTGGTGTGGTGAGAAGACCTCTCTGTGCGCCGTTTTCGATCCCTATTCGGTCGCGGCGGATCTCGAAGCGTTTTTGGGATATTTCGACCATTTCGATGTCGACCCAGCCGAGTCTTCTCATAACGGAGACGGTGCGTTGGACTTGTTCGATACAGGGTGAAAAGGTGCAGATGTGGACTGGTGCAGTAGGATTTAGTGGTGATATCCATAGTTGAGGTGTAGCTAGTTCCATAGTCCCATTCGTATCTCCTGGAGTCCCTGGTGCGGATGGCCGTAATTTAGGCGGAGGGGGTGTTGATCTGCTGAGATGTGGTAGAGCAAGCCACGGAGCTGGAAGATCGAGGAATACAGCATCGGCACCTGGACTTGCACCATCGACCAAAAATCCTTCTTCGCATACATCTCGATGTGTAACCTGAACAAGTCCTTCCAGTCCATGCTCCTGAAGCTCTAACTGTAGCTTCTCGTGTCTCTGTTCGTGAAATTCGAAGCTCCAAACTTTGCCCAGCTTCCTTTTCTTCGTCGCCGACCCATTGGCCTCCTCTCTTGCCATTCCGCTGAACACAGCTCTCGCAGACGCATGTGTAAAAGACCCACTTCCAGCACCTGCTTCTATTATATTTGTACCGGGCCTCGCACGTATTCTATGTAATATATAGCTGTAATCCGGTGTATAGACGACTTGTGTTCGATGCGGTAAAGAACTTGTCCAATTCTCAGGCGTAGGAGGTAATAAATGTATGAATCCACTCGCAGCAGCAACAGCCTCTTTCTCATCCTTCGCCGCACCTGGAGTACTTGCCTCATCATCGTTCCCGTCTTCGAGTTTTCGAGTCTTGTTCGCGTGCTCCTCAGCATCTGCTTCCTCCCGTTTCCGCTTTTTCTCATCTTGCTTGTCTCTGCGGCCTCGAGATCCCGTATCGACAATTGAAGCTCGCACTTGACTTCCCCATGGTAAACCAATTAACGTCGTATGTGGGAATGATCCGAATCGTGTGTTGACAACCTTCCCTTCCGAGTAGCCTTCATTGTCCTCGTCGTGATCTTTGAGAATTGTCGGAAGTTGCAGATCTCTTTTTAGGTGAACGATCGATAGAGAATTAGTCTTTGACACCGAACCCGGGTACAGAAAAGGCGACGTCTGCGAAGCCATCTTTTGGCTTGCTCCTGCAGCAAGGTCCATCTTGGAGGGGAAATTTCAGACAAGGCTGAGATCCCCAGTCCCCAAAATTTTAGCGAGTGGTTTTCTGCCGAATTGCTGGCCTTCTGCCGAAATGTTACCATTCGACTCACAAGACGTGACTCAACCATAAGCATCAAAAGCATGTGTGATGACTGAATGCTCTTTATTTCTCGATTTTTGTGCATCTCAGCACCCAAACCTGCATACGCTTCTGCGCTTCGAACCTTCACGACCATTACGCCCCCCCGCAATCGCAACCATGGCACAATTGAAAGTCCACAACTCACTCAAACCCGGCGGCACTGTCCCTTTCACGCCAAAAGAAGAGGGAAAAGTTTCTTGGTATGCTTGCGGTCCGACTGTCTACGATCATTCCCATTTGGGGCATGCTAGGAATTATGTCTCGACGGATATTATACGGAGAATTATGCGGGACTACTTTGGCTTCCATGTTAAATTTGTTATGAACATTACAGATATTGATGACAAGGTGGGAAGGCATATTTGATTCTTGAATTATTGCTGACTATACCTGCAGATTATTCTGAAGGCCAGGAGACAAAGGCTGCTGGAATTGGAGAAGGCGAAGACATACACAGAATCCAACCTCTCGAAATTTGCTGCTACTGCATTCCAATCGTATGCGCAAAGCAATTTACCAGAACTCCTCAAAGCCCCCGATAATTCAGAACTTAGTCCCAGCAACTATGCAGCTAGAAGGGACGCAGCGTATGGGAAGGTACTGGCTGGAGGGACCTTGACAGGCGAAGGGAAGCCAGGAGATGCAGAGGCCAAGATGAAAATGCACCTTACCAATCTCACATCCGCGGCAACGGCGATGCAAGAGAATAAAGTGTTTGGCGGAGCAGACGAAATTCTGCTGCCGTACCTGGATTCCCTATACAAGGACTCAATCGATGGAAGCGACCACACAATATTTACAGATGTCACGAAATACTGGGAGGACCAGTTTATGGGGGATATGGATGCGTTGAATGTTATGCGCCCAGATGTTATAACGAGAGTGACGGCCTACGTTCCCCAAATTGCTTCATTCGTTGAACAAATAATTAACAAAGGATTTGCATATGAGGCGGATGGTTCCGTATACTTCGATATTACAGCATTCGAGAAAGCTGGCAACCCATACGCGCGATTGCGACCCGAAAGCAGGAATGACAAAGCCTTACAAGAAGAAGGCGAGGGGTCTCTATCGAAGAATCTGGGGGGCAAGCGCGGAGCTGGCGATTTCGCACTATGGAAAAAGTCGAAACCGGGAGAGCCAGTCTGGCCAAGTCCTTGGGGTGAAGGTAGACCAGGATGGCACATTGAGTGCTCAGTGATGGCATCAGACGTTTTGGGGTCAAATATGGACATTCATTCTGGAGGCATCGATCTTGCCTTTCCGCATCACGATAATGAATTAGCGCAGTCAGAAGCATATTTCTGCGAGCACAGCAAAGGGCCACACAACTGGGTCAATTACTTCCTACATATGGGACATTTGTCGATTGCTGGATCTAAAATGTCGAAATCTCTGAAAAATTTCCAGACTATCCGAGATGCCCTGAGAAATGACTACACGCCAAGAGGTATGAGAGTCGTATTCTTAATGGGACGTTGGAATGATGGAGTTGAGATTTCTCCTGATATGAGAACGATGGCGGAGGGATGGGAGACTAATGTTAACGTGAGTACTGTTTAAGCCCCTATTTTCATTGCTAACAATTGGTAGAACTTTTTCGTTAACGTCAAATCCTTAATTGCCGAAAAAGGTGCATCAGTATCTGATGGATTGAAGTCATTATCCCTTAGCGGGGAGGAGGGCTTAGCTACGAGTCTTGACAAGGCTCAAAAAGAGATGCAAATTGCTCTATCCGATTCTTTCGACACTCCTCGAGCAATGCGAGTTCTGTATGAACTCGTTAAAGAGGGCAATATTCATATTAACACCCATAAGACTGATGTGGATATTGCAGGGCTTGAAGCTGTAGCTCGATGGATAACTAAGATGGTTGGGATATTTGGTCTTGATGCTAATGCCTCACCGCCCTACACTGGCTTAGGATGGGCAAGCAGTGCAGCCACAAAGAAACAATCTCCTAAGGAAACTGCAGCGCCTTTTGTTGCAGTGTACCAAAAAGTAAAAGCCGAGGTTGAGGCATTGTTTCTTCACTCGGAAGCACTGGACAAACTTCTTGCAACTGATGTCGACGCCGAGTTCTATACTCTTGTATCCTCTGGAATCATAGACCCTGAAGCACTCGTCTTGCCATATCTCCGAGCCGTCTCAAAAATCCGAGACGAAATACGCAAACTAGCACCAACCTCCCCATCCAAAAAACAAATCCTCTCTCTATCCGACCAAATCCGTGACGACGACCTCACAAACCTCGGCGTCTACCTCGACGACCGAGGCGACGACCAAGGCGCACTCATCAAATTCGTCCCTACCTCCGAACTTCTCGCCCAACGGGAAGAAAAAGCCGCCAAAGAACGAGAGAAACTCGCTCAAAAGGAAGCAGCGAAGCTCGCAAGAGAGAAATTAGAGAGGGAGAAAGAGGAGAAGGCGAAGCTGAGCCCGTTGGATATGTTTAGGGATAAGGAGAAGTGGAGTGAGTGGGATGCGGATGGGATTCCGACGAAGACGAAGGAGGGTGATGAGGTGCCGAAGAGTGCAGCGAAGAAGATGAAGAAGGAGTGGGAGAGGCAGAAGAAGGTGCATGAGGAATGGAAGGCTAAGGCGGGGGCGGCATAGACGATAGATTGAGAGGGGTGTAGTTTCGAACTAGATGGACTGCTTTGACGATTGATAGATTTGGACGCCGGTGTTCAAAATCGCGCCCTTTTGCTGGAGGAATATAAAAGGGCCTTTTTAGGAGAGAGGAGGGACGACTGCTATTCTTGTTTGTGTCTGTAGGTGTATCCCGGCGTAGAGTACGTTTAGACCTCAACTCAAAAGTCGTTGCCTTCGATACTTTCCAATTCAACTAAACCAATATCAGACATTCCATTTCCTATGTCCTATCATCCCCTATCTTTGTCGCTCTCTTAAATATAAACACGCAGTATCACTCTTTCCTACTTCCCACTTTTCCCTTCCTATTCTGCCCCTTCCTCTCCTCCCCATTTCTACCCTTAAACTTCCCCCATTTCACCCCCTTCCCAAACCTCCCCTCTACCCCATCCAAATCCCCTCCCTTGCTCGTAATAAAAGAAGTAACAAACCCATGATACACCCCACTTATCTCCTTCTGTCTTTCACTAATCGAAGTGATGCTTTCTTGGAAAGACTCATAATACATATTATCGCCATGATTCGCGCCGCCGAGGACACTGCTGTTGACTGCCCAGTGGAAGACATATACCGCCTGCTTCTTATCCGTGGACGAAGAAGAGAAAGAAACAATAGAAGCAGTTTGGAGAACTGGACAGATGTAAGCGTATTGCGCGTAACTCGCTTCAAGACGCTTGAATTGCGACCCGATGCCGAGGGCGGACATGTTTCGTTCTTCTCTATACACCGATTCTTGATTCGTTTCAGGATCAGGATACAACTCTTCAATCCTCTTTAAATCGCTCTCCGTAAAATGCGGGAGGAGAGTGCGCCAGAAATCCGTGAATTCTTCAGAGGTAGAAACCTGGCGAGGAACGTAAAATGTGCCCTCGTTAGTAGCATGTCCTGTCATTATCGGTACCCGGTTCCATTTTCCTGATTTCCAAACGTCGATTGGTCGCCCATGGATCAGTTCGTGGTCGATGACGGGTTGGAAGGCCCACCGTAAGGAGGGGTTGTAGGTATCGAAGACGGCGGTTTGGGCCGTGGTTATGCTTTTGGAGGGGAGGGTGCGGAGACATTCTAGGATTGGTGATGAGGGTGGCGGGGGAGAAGAGCAGTTGGTGAGGTTGAGGAAGAGGGCGAATTGTTCGGCGTGGATGGGGGCGTCGTAGGGGTGGACGGCTCGGGAGGTAGGGGCGCCGGATTCGAGGATTGCTTTGTGGAAGAGGGGTTTGGTGCCTTCTTTATAATTTAGGATGTGGTGGCCAATCTCAAGTTGCCAAAGTTAGAACCACCCTCTGCGAGTTTACGTGAGTTGAAGGAAGGAAGAGAAGTGAACTCACGGAATGAGCACCAGCTGAAAGACCAAAGATCGTAACATCGTTCTTGTCGCCTCCGAAGGCTTCGATGTTATCTTGAACCCATTGCAGAAGGAACACCTGATCATGCAGTCCCAAGTTCACGATATTTTCTTCAAAAGTAAGTTTTGAGGGCAAGAATCCCAGCGCTCCGATTCTGCATCTGTTAGTAAGTCCATGAAATCCTCTCACTAGATTAAAATACCTGTAATTGAAACTGACACCAATAAAGGGCTTCTCAGACCAAGCAACCATTGAGGCTGTATTATGCATCATTGCTTCACTCATTCATCAGCCTCCCTCATAATTCCGAAATGAAATTGAAAAGGGGGAAGCAGCTCACCACTCCCGCGATTGAAAGCACCACCGTGAATATACACTGCAACAGGCACTCTTTTCACCCCATCATCATCATTCTTCCTCAGTTTTTGACGAAAAATATTCACAGTCAAGCAATCCTCACTGCTCTTCGCCGTTTTCCCGGCAAGTAGTTGCTTGCCTGGACATCTATTTCCGCCATCAGCCTCCATTCTCTCCTCCTCCAAAAACAAAACCACAAACAAGAAAACTCACATATACCCCCACTTCCCCGCGCTCACCCTCTCATCCGAAGCTTGAACTTTCACCGCACGTCTAAACCTCAACTCTCCAACCGGCGGCTGGGCATACGGAATCCCCAAGAACGCCTCCACAGGCGCTGGATATTTCTCATCAATGATTGTGCCGACTATTATTCCCTGTCCAATTTGAACTTCGGGGCTGGGTGAGGATGGTTTGAAGAGGGATAGGGAGAAGGGGGAGGATTGGTTCGGGAAAAAATGAGAGGTGGACAGAAATATGAAGAGGAAGAGGAAGGGAAGGGCGGAGAGGTAGAGGGTGTTGGGTGGTGGCATGGTGTTCGTTTAGGAGTTCAGAAATATGGGATACAGTGTTTGAGGCAGGAGGGCTGATATTTCATATTTGCTGGTGGTGTATATGAAATACCCCATCTTTAGGTTAGGGAGTTTTGTAGACTGGAAGCCGGATCTGCATGCCCCACTGCGGGCGGGCGGCATCCTAAAGCTTGCCCGTCGGGTAGATAGTGCAGGCCGGGATTGTGGGTACCGGTACTTACAGGACCCCATAGCGAGATAAATAAAAGTTTATTTCCCCCAGTGGTGACAGTCCAGAGGGAAGTGATTTATGACGAGATAGAAAAAAAAAATAATGGAATTGACAAATAATAGCCGCACCTGCGGTACTAGGGGAAATTTTGGGGATATGTTTTCTATTATGCACACCATATCATATCAAATAATGTTTCATTCATTTCCTATAAAACGACGACCCAACCAGCCATCAATCACCACCAAACTCCCAGCAACCCAATGCAAGCAAGCAACCCAACAAAAAAAGGAGCAACTGCAGCCCAATAATCCAGAAAGACACCAATGCCTGTTAGTCATAAACACATATCTACATCTCATTTTGTTCGAAGCAAGCCAGGTAGGTTAGTTAGCCAAGCCAAGCTCATCCAACAACAGCTTTCATGCTCAAGCTTTCCAGAAACCCCGCCAAGTCCTCTTTTTTAACCTCCACCACGCAATGCTCAAAACTATCAATCCTCACGCGCGCATTCGTCTCCTCTACCACCTCCTGAAACGCATTTCCGAACTTGTTCCTCCCGAACCCTTTCACTTGGGAGGCCTCGTCATCCTCCTCATCATCTTCTTCGTCGGATGAGGAATCTGATCCCTCTGATTCCGTTTCATCTTCTTCCTCTTCGTCATCACCTGCCGCTTTCCTTCTCGCCTCTTTCTTCTGCTGCTTGATTATCTCCTTGTTCTTTTTCTTGAAGTCCCGGGCTTTGGCTTTAGCTTCTCGCTTCTCTTTCTTTTCTTTGGCAGCTGTGCGGTCCCCAAATCCCGTGCCACCCCCACCACCTCCACCAGTACCAACTACGACATAAACACCTCTGTTCTCATTAAGTCCGGCAACAACTAGTGCTGTTCCGCGTCCTCCGTGGCTCAGCTTGCCTTTAGTCTCGCGTTCCTGTTCCGCAATGGCCTCGCCTACCCACAAGGCTAGTTTTGTAAGTGCTGCAGGATGCGTGAATAAAGCGACATCGGGTCCCTCCTTCACAACACACATTCGGAACGCTCGAAGATGGCGGATCTGGCGTTTCTCGATTAGGCCTGTTCCGGTTCGAAGAATAGCTCTGTGCAGATGTTGAGCTATGGGAAGTGCCGCTTTTAGGTCTTCAATTCTGCACGCAATGTTAACACAGTCCAGACTAATTTTGGAAAGTCTGCTTACTCTTCTAACGCATCAT
>JAAMPI010001317.1:0-16077 GCA_013054445.1 Cudoniella acicularis
AACTTCGGGAGGAGGATGTGCATGTCCTTTTGACAAGTTTGGCTGGAAAGCTCCTGGGTCAATCGATCGCTAACATCTGTTACGCAGACTACCAACAGCACACCCACACTGAACTGAGATCCGGGCTGGAGGAAGAGTAACAGCAAGTTACGGTCCTTGATTAATTTGTGTCCATAACGTTTGTGAAGGGTTGTCGAACTGCCGAGTGTGCAAGCCTGCTCTTAACTCGCCCCCCTAAAATATTATTTAGCGAATCAAAACTGCTGTATAAGTTAATTATGCCAAGCGTTTTGATCCCCTCTATGAACGCCACTACTTGATAGCTTATACGCAGCAGAGGTTTTTTGGTCCTAAATTATCACCACGTTTTCCTCCAGTGCCGCAAATATTACTATATCTGCCTTGGTCTCTTATTATAACGCCTTGAGACTTCTAACTTGGGCCTCTCGTACTTACAATGGCTCTTTCTTGCGAAGCCTTTCAGTTGCTTGCGAAGTCAGCATCTTAAGTACGGGCTTCAATATACTTTATTTTAGTCAGGAACATTCACGCCAGAGAAATGTGTTTGGCGTTTGAATGGTGCCCAGCGAAAAGAACAGATAAGTAAGTATTGATACTATTGGAAATATACACACAATTAAATTTCAAGTGAATACCTCGAGCAAGAGTAATTTTTAACAAGAAATGCCGGTATAGGCTAAAATGAAGTACCAGTTTGTTAAATGAAATCTCGATCATTGTTCTAGAAATGGAAGGCGATGGAGGAACAATTTAAGTTTTATAAGCATTACCCAAGTGCCGGCAACACAGAGAAATTCATTAATATCGTAAGTAATGTGGGGAAAGATTATCCAAGGTCAACTTGACCCCTCGATGTGGGGTATAGGCTGAAATGAAAACCTCAGCCCGGTAAATGAAATCTCGATCATTATTATAGAAATAAATAGCGATGCGAGATCAGATCAAAGTTTTTAATCAATACCCAAGTGCCGTCGACACGAAAACATGCTTTAATATCATAGAAAGGTGGGGTAAGAATATTCCAATGTCAACTATACCACTTGGTATAGAGGAATATACCTGAATAGGTTTGTACATATACATCAGCCGAACTTTAAACTTTCACTATCCAAAGTATGCAATTAATCAACGTCATATACTGTCGGAAATGGTTTCGGCTCTAGCAACCCAGGTGACAACCTTGAAATAAATCTGAAGATAACTATTTCTTCATCTATCAGATCAGCTGCCTCAAGGTCATTCCCCTGTAAAATTGCACTCATCATAAAGTTAAGAAAACGCGTCTCCAAAATTGAACGTCAGAACCAACCTTGAAAATGCGCGTCTCACTTGGTCTTTTCGCTATCTTTGTCTCCTCCGCACTCGCGGCCGGTCCATGCGATGCCAATACCGACTCCTGTAGGGCAGTCATCAACGCGAGTGCCTGCTTTAATGAGTTCTTGTCAAACGGAAGCAAGAATTCTATACTGAACTGTCTCGCTGGTACAGATGGGGCGGGAACACCCAAAGATAAGGTGAGAGAAACGGTATGCTCTGACTAGAATCGAACTAAACATTTTACTACAGATGTGCGCATGCACTGGCTGCGTCGCTCCGGTAATGGTGACCTGGCTCACCAAAAACAATGTTTGCACATAATCAAGTGTGGCATCGGGGTGGAATGAGCGGCGCGTTGCGAAGATCGGACTTGGGTGAGGATACATTGGAATAGCGTGAGAACAGAAAGCTTAGGACGATGAAAGAATAACCAAAAGATCCCAAGAATGTTAGATAGGAAATGAAATGTTATTAGGGGTTTTCCACATACCCAATACAACATATTCACGAAGTGAATTGAGAGCTCCACTTTTGCTCGCCCTTGGCTCAGGTTAGCATAGCAACTGCTCAGGTCCAAGACTGAAAATGGACTTTCGTAAGGTCAGTTTTCGTGGTAACTTAGTGGTAGCAATCCGACACTCAGAAACACCACTGCCTCATATGGGAGGTATCAAAACTAATCAGTCATCCACCCAACGACAAATCCTTCCCAAAACCCAACATAAACAACTCCAGCTCGTAATGACCAAATTAACGCCAAAGATGCTCCCTTCCCACCCCAGACTCCAAAATCGAACCATCACAACCGTCAAGTAAAGACACTCGAAACATCCAGCTCATTCTCCACCGGCCACGGCCCGTCCCTTAGCACATAGTCCTCAATATCCTTCCTCCCCTTCGGGGCCACTCTCCGCGAGATCGGATGAACGCCACCCGCTTCACTCCAATCCGCATCATAAATCGACCAGAAGAACCACGTGGTCCTATCTTGTCCAAAGCTTCTCAGTGTCCCTGCCAATTGAAACTTTTCTACGTGGTGAGGTCCGAGGATATCCTTGAATTTTACTAGGCAGGTCTTCCAGTTTTCGGTATGTTCAGCGATGTCTGCGTTGTTAATCGAGAGGCGCTTGAGGGTTTGGACATGTATTTTGAGAAATGAGAAGAAGATTGGCGTGACGAGTGAGACGGAATTGAGAGAAAGGGTGTGCAATCTCGGCAGCTGGATTGTAGGGAGGAATTCGATGAGCGGAGGCGTGAGAGTGACAAATTTAATGGAAAGTTCTTCTAGCTCTGGCGCCGATATGAGACTTCGAAGAGTGGTAGTGCGACTTGGATCGAAGTTGAAGCGTGACTTTGTATCCTGGATGTGAAAGCTCAGTGATTTCAGGTTTGTCATCGAGCTGCCCAGAGTTTTTATGGCACTCTGGTGGTTTGTTAATCGGAATGTGAGAGCGAGAGCATGTTCATGGGATAGATGCTGGATCCGTAATCCAGCGGCTTTAGCAGCACATATGACTTCTTGCAAGTCGGGATTGCGAAGCCGGTGGATTTCCAAGGAGAACTCATTCCAGACTTTATTTAGTAGTCGGCTTTTGAATTGATTCTCACAGACGATTTTCAGAGTGTCTGCTTGAGGGATGGCCTGCAACGCAAGGACCTTTCAACAAATTAGCTTTATGTGTTTTCTAGGAGCAGGAAGCCGCCAGGAGCTGCGAGGGTGAGACATCCTCTTACTGTGAGGAATTTACGGGAAGGCAGAATGAGATATCCTGTTACTGAATTGAGGGGATGGAACAAAGAGATAAGCTACTTCAAAAGCTGGGAGGATGAAGCATCCTCCTACTGTGGGGCATTGAGGGGAAGGGACAAAGAAAAAAATTTACCCACCAAGAGCTGCGCATCTAAGCGGAGAATGTCGTCCTTCCCTTGCTGCTCTATGACAGCATCCAACTCTTCAAGCGCTTCTTGTTCTTCCCAGGAGGGCACAAAATGAAGCGTCTCCCATTCCGAAACCGCGACGTGCCTATTGACCAGAATATTCCGAAGAATGGTTGGATCCCAGTTTGAGCTTTGGAAGACAACCGTTTTGATAATTCTAGCCGCTCGGCAGGATAGCTCTGCGTGCTTGCTAACATTAATAAGGCGCGGGATATCAAATGCGAAGGATTTGACATGGAAAGTTGGCAGTAGAAGTAGGTCCAGTCCAATTGCCGACCATGTCTTGGATGCTAAGCGTAGATTCTTCAAGGTTTCGAGGTCAACGCTTTCAGCGATCAATTTCCGAATCTCGAAGGGGAGCTTATTATCAGCCATTTTCGCTGCAGGATAACTACAAGAATTCATCAGACAGGCAAATCCAGAGTTTCTTGTGACCAAGAAAGTGCCTCAAAGGACGACCAGCTGAATGGACGGATTTATCGTGGAGTTGTCAGAAGCGTCGATGTGGAAATCGGTATGACTCCAAATCTCAGCCGCGATTGCCTTGATATATTTAAGCGAGGCCTCCGGTCTTCCACACAACTTCTTTCCTAAGAGCATGCTCAAGAGGATTTTCCAAACTCGACGACTACCGCAAGGAAATTCCCGACTTTCCACACGCTCAAAACGATATTTCCGAAAAGACCCGCGGGAATCTATTGGAAACATGGCTGATTCGAAAGCTGAGCAAGATTTGGGCAGTCTGCCCGAGGGCATCGATGCAGAAGAGCGGTTCCATGCTCGCGGCAACCAGAGAGGCGGTGGGAGAGGCAGGGGGAAAGGTGGGCGAGGCGGCAGAGGAGGCGGTGGAGGAGGTGGTGGGACTATGAACAGGGAGGTGTCTGTTTCGAAGGCCTTGTCGAAGCTCCTGAGGCACGCGGCTGAAGATGCTGGTGTAAAGCTGGATGAAGAGGGATATGCAAGATTAGATCAAGTGGTAAGTCATATTCTTTTCCAAAAGTCAAGCCCAAGAAAAAGCCTGCTTTTAGAGCAAGTTTCAACTCTGGTCTCGTGACTTTCATTTCACATGACTTTACCCCCTCGCCCTGAACAGGAGTCTCGACATTTCGAACAAGCTGATTCAAACCAGATGAAATGGCAACGCCTCAAGTCCCTCCATGTAACCTTTGCTGATATTCGGACGGCCGTTACCGACAATGAAAAACAGCGCTTCTCAATGAAGCCCAACCCCTTTCTCCCAACCCCTCCAAATCCCAATTCAGAAGATCCCTCCGACTGGGTGATCCGTGCCAACCAAGGTCACAGTATCGCCGTCGATGCTGCTGCCCTCCTCAAACCCATCACTCTAGAGGCTGGAAACGTTCCTGAGATCGTAGTTCACGGGACGTATTTCGCTTTTTACCAAGCTATTGTTCAGAGCGGCGGCTTGAAGAAAATGGGAAGGACGCACATCCATTTCTCAACTGGTTTACCGGAAGATAAACAGGGCGTTATCAGTGGAATGCGTAAGGATGCTGAACTCTTGATTTACGTTGATATCCGAAAAAGTTTAGAGGATGGGAAGACACTGTGGTGGATTAGTGAGAATGGCGTCGTGTTGACGGAGGGTGATGATAGTGGCGTATTAAGCACAGATTATTGGAAGAAGGTGGTTGGGAGGAATGAAAAGGCGGTTGGGGTATTATGGGAGGATGGCGAAGAGGTTGCTGAGTTACCGGCCAGTTTAAAGAATAGCAAGGCACCCGTCGGCAAAGGTGTAAGCCAGAGGGGAAGAAGCCAAGGTAGGAAGAGGGGCGGCAAAGGTCAAGGAGAAAACGGAGGTCCAAGCACCGAGGGTCATGAGAATGAGCCTTGATAAGAATTAAGTCGAGAAATAAAAAATGAAGAACAATTAAACCCAGTTTTTATCCCTATTCAAATTTTCGTTCCTTGACCAAAGCCACTATCATACATTGAATAGCCTAGCACCTCCCTCCCTATAAACAAACTATTCCATACACGAACCCAACTCCAAGATAAAATACAAAGCAGTAGCAGTCGGGCTAAACCAAATCCACCAGAGACTTCTGCAAACGAGTAAGTAGTAGTAATGTTACAAAGCTCATGTTTTCAGTGAGGCAAAGCAAGCCACAGGAATGCATAGTAGCACGCAAAATAGCAATATGTGACTGTCATCAAGCATATTCATAGTCTAATAGTCTCTGTCAATGCATTTCATAAGCCGTTTCTTCATGCCATCGTTGTACCATGTCTTGGGTATCTCGAAAATGCTCCTTTCCGATGTATGGCAAAAACAATGGAAAATGCAGGACGAAACTCGCATACAAGCGAGCTATTAAAACCTCCTTCCAATGCAATCCCCAAACTCCCAATTGTTATATTTATACAAGGAAATTCTCTTCCTTTCGATCTCATTGATAGCCGGAACCCTGCCCAGCAGGTGAAGAATCTGTAGCACTCGGTTGCCTCGCTCGTCGGGTGAGACTGCCAGTTCGGCCAAGTGCAAATCCTTGACCAATAGATGATTTTCTTTGCCCACGATCTTCCATCAATCGACCTGGAATAGTGGTCACGTCTCGCTCAGGAGTAGATCGATCGAGATATCTCCTGCCACTCAGATTCGACAAAGGAGCAGCAGGAGCTCCATTGCTCGGGAGACTTGATGTTGTAATGTGTCTTCTGACTGGCAACGAAGACTGGATAGATAAAGTCCTTTCTGGTATTGGCTCTTGTGACACATATTCTCTCTGTGAATTCCTCAAACGGCCTATTTCAGTTGTGGCCCGCGATGGAGCACGAAACCGAGTGTCGTCATCCTCTTCAGGCTCCTCAGTGGCACCGCGCCGACTGCGAAGTAATAAGGAAGTTCTGCGCCCTGCCATTGAAGCTTGGGTCGGGGTTCCGGATTCGGAGGGAGCATAACGAGGACTCGGTAAAGTACTTGTTGCAAGGAGGCTGCTCCTTCGTGCCTCGAGACGACTAAGAGCTCTAGGGCTAGCTTTGACTCTTGCAAGATCAGTGCTAATAGGCTGTCGAGGGACGTTAACCTGTTCAGTGCTGACGTGCAGTTCGTTGTCCCGACTTCTTGGTCTCACAACGATATTTTGATTCGTTGGTGGGCCACGCCCATTTGTGCCGTCAGACAAGGCTATACATAGCTCTGTAAGACCTCGGCACATGCTGTCTGCCTTTCGACGACCTGTCGGTCCGATACAGTGGATCCAACCGTAGATTGCGAGCTTGAAATAGGTCCTGGTTGGCCAGAGGTGCCCATCATTGATGCAATTGCGAGTGCATCTGAAGCAGTTGCTTCCAACGCCTGGAATATTTCTGGACTAAGTATAGATTTCGACTTCGCTAATGCGGCATGTAGGAGAGGATGGACTTCGGTTGTTTGGCTATCTGCCTCGATTGGAGATATACTGTTACCGCGACCTCGCTGTTTCGGGGATGTTGACATGGTCGTCACGGTAGTCGTTGCCGTGGGCGGTCTTTCATTTGATGCACGGGATATTGCAGCACCAGATGTCGCCGGCAGCTTTCCCGTAAGCTCGAGTCTGTGTATGCGTGACTTGAGATCCTCCAACTCGTCCCAAACTGTTGATGGCGCGGTTGTAGAAACGGTTGATTCTGTGCCATCCGCAGCACGAGGTGTCTCGGGTGTGGGTGCATCATGCATGTCTGTTGAGCGCGATACAAGAGGCGAAGAGTTGTAATTGCGAGGAGTCGAATATGATAGATTCGATTGGCGGTACGAGGAGCGTGGCGGTAACACTGGGGAGGGGTCTGATGGTATACGTCCGTTATATGTTAAAGATTCAGGTGAAATCTCTCGGTTTCCAACGGCTCGCGGGGTGGTAGGATTTGATCGTGAGTTGCCTCCGTAGAAACGACTCCGATTGATATCATCGAGGGCGGCTGGTGCCCGATCCTTTTCGGATGGGCGATATGTTAAAACCTGTCCGACGTTTCCTTGCTCATCCATCGGCCGTGAAGCATTGGAGCCTTCTTGATCGGATCCGCGTCGTCGAGAGGTGGGAGATTGATATGAAGTGGTCGATGGAGGAAGAGATGAACGTTGTCCAATCCGAGACTAGAAATGAATTTTAGCCAAATGATCATAAGCCACAAGTGTGTTCGACAGATTTTCAAGCGTAAAAAGAATGTTACGAAGCCAAAAAGAAGGAAATTTTCGTGAAGATGGTCAGTCTTTGAATGAAACTAGGGCGATGTCTTACCTTTCTGCTATCGGATCGATTTAAAGTCTCTACTTGACCGTTGCCGGCTTGCCTTGACATCTCTTCCTCGCGCGCGGCCCTGAGAAACATATCACTCTCATCACTATTGGGGTCATCCTGATCTGATGGATTGGAAATCCGTCGAGAATATGTGTATCCTTCCAATGCTCGCAGCGTGTGGTCTGCGTCGGTCGAGGTGCGACGTAAGGCCATCTCCGTGCTCTTGCGTGAGGAAGGTTTGAAGCCACGAATAGGTTTGATGAGAGGTCGCGACCCGGTCGTGTCTGTCGATCTGGCTGATGTCGGTTGCGCTGGACTTGGTGGAACTTGAGAAGGTGAGGGTATCGTGATGGATTGTTTTGCTTGCGAAGCCACCCACGTAGAGGTCGATGTACCCGTTGTGGTGTCGAGTTTAATGTTTTGTGTTATCATTGCAGCTGGCGGCTTGCGTCCCTCTTTTTTTGATTCCTCTAACAGACCATTCCGACTATGCGACGCCGGTATCCTTGCTTTCTTTTCGGGTTTCGAACGTGCGTGCGAATTAAAACTTGGCTGTGTTTGTGATGCGAGATTAAATTCAAGAGCAGAGTCGTGATCGATTTTTGGGGGAGTTGAAGACGGAAAGCTTGAGCGGCGTGGAGGCCACTGCCGCTGGGGACTAGCCGCGATTTGGGTAGAGTGATGATGCCTGTGATGTGGCGGGCTTTTCTGCTTGAGAATCAAATTCAGATGTGTTGTTTTCCCATTCGCAAGGTCGCTAGCAAGTTCACTCGCCTGAGCGTCAGCTAATGAGAGACCCCCAGGCAGTGAGGTAAAATAGAGGTCGGCGTTGCGGAATGAAGGAAGCCTTGAAGCACAATTGCTCCGTAGCTGGTCTTGAGGGAGAGATTCTTCCATGACAATGGGAGCGAATTGACCGTAGGTCACCACAGGTGCGGGGAAGGACAGCAGTATATTTCATTGAGGAATGTTCATTTCTATTATAACCTTCCCGTCCTTGTTAATGATCGCGCTATGATCCTCATGCAGCCGTCACATTTCGGCTCCAATCCCAAATCGATATGATACGGTTGACCATTCGAGCCATAGCTCAGAAAGTCATTTTCACATCTCTTTCGGGTGAGTGTCTCACTTATTATAGGTGGCTCTGCGGGATTTCTATTGAAATCCAAAATACCTTATATTTTGAGCGTCCCTCATTGGTTTTTTGTATCAGTGCGTTACCAGCTCTTTCACCACAAATATCCCGTCTTTCTTAGACTTCTCGAAGAAATACTTTTACTCTGAGTATCTTTCCCGGATTTATCGTACAAGTAAATTCCGCGTGAGCGCTTATTCTCAGCTTCTAGTGCAAAATTGAAAGTGAGGTACCTATTATAAGCTCTCTCTCCCAGTGAGTTTTTTTCTTAGATTTCGTCAAAGTACTTTTTCTCGCGAAATGGAATTATGGAATTCCTGTGACATTTCTCCTACAACAAGCAGTTTACTTGAGAAGTGCCCTCTTTTTTGATAAAGCGAATTGGCGGGTTAAGGTATGAATAGTCAACCGTACATAGTTCTCGAGGCTCGAGCACTCAGAAGCAGTGCAGCACCCCATCTCCTGCGCTAGAAACTTCCAAGACTGGGATGTTCCTGATAGATGTGTTATTATTCCGATGACTTCGGCCAACCTATTGGCATCTTCTCCATTATCTTCACTGAAATCAAGCGTGATTTTGTAGCTCAAACTTCGCTCGTCGTTCTATCGTCGTGCTCGATCCCTCGGAAAGGGCTTTTAGCGGCTCGGAGAGGGGGGTTGGGCACAATCAAAAATCCGCCGGCCTCCCCTGAAACAATCCTATTTACTAGCCTTCCCTTTTGGCCTCGAAGAAGTCCCACGCTTTACCCCAATCATCTTGACAACTCCAACCATCCTCTGGCCTGAGTTCATATTTTAGGAAAATAGGGGAACGCTTACGCCCAAGGGCGGAGAGCGTCTACGGGACCTGCATTAGACTGCTTTGTTCATGGAGGTGTGCGCAGAGTCTCCCCATTATAATTTCCTCTCTCTTAATCATCTCTTCTTTTTGCAGAAAAGGATTGGCAGTTCGAATTCGCGCCAGTCTTTAGGTGGTTCCTAGACTGGCTGAAATAAAGTCCAGAGTCTGAAGCCAGCGCCAAAGTCCGCGCTCTGAAATCAAATCACCACTGGTTGTCTCTAAATGCAACGATTATGCGCAGTGCGAATCATTTAGTTTCAGCCGAATCTGCATTTAACACTGCATTCAGCATGCTTTTTCCGTAGCCGATCTCTTCAGATGGTCAAAGAGTTTCCAGGCCTCGGATGTCGAGGGGTTGTGTGCTGCTCAGCAATTGGAGGGAGGGTTTTTGCCCCTCTTTATGGCGCCATCAACTGCAGCCTCGGTGGCGTCGAGGCACCATTTGACAACTTGACGGGATTGATTGAGGTTTCAAAATTCCAGCACACCGCTCGCTGCTGAGTTTCGAGACAGTCACAGTGCTGAGTGCTGGCGTATGATTGTTGAGGCTGAGCATCGATACTGGTTTCAGGGGCAAATGACACACTGAAGAAAGAGCGTTGGTGCCGTTGAGCCGCCAAGAGGGCAAAGACACGCAATACGAATCCGCATTACAATTGACGCTTGAGTGAGGTCAAGGCGAAGTTTGGCGGGGGCGGCCTAGGCAAGACGTCGGAATACCGGCAGAAGCATCAAGTTGGCTCGATACATGCAATACCGTTTTCGTGGCACCTGTTACACTCACAGTCACTTTGAACAAATCCGACGTACACGCTCCCGATATTCGTTCACCGCTTTCGCGTTCCGACATCGTGAGAAGGGCTTTTTTTGGGCGACGTCAGGGCATGATGCCGTTTGATTTTCATGTGGTTCTCCACCAAGGCTGATTCTGGCCAAAGCGTTTTCTTGAATGAGACGAACTCGAAGCACACGATATGATGATGCGCAGTTAAGATAGGCCTCGCATGCTCAAATGTGGATTTTCCGATGAAGTGTTAATAATGATACGAGTATATCACAGGTATCCAGCAGACCACTTACTACAATACTTGTGAGTTCCTATCCTACTGCGAGTTCTGCTCTCAGGAAACAGGGCACCTGCTCAACCAGAAAGGAGAGATACCGTACCGTATGTTTTCCCTTCTGTGCCACTCGTCCCGTTCCGTCATGCTTTGCCGCTGGATGTTTCTGCCAAGAACCAAGATCAAGATCTGTATATCATATCATATGTGCCGACTGATGAATGGTCAAGCCCTAAAGTCGACTCAGTCGAGGTAGGGTAGATAACTACCACACTTTACCAAAGAGGGCTCACAGAGAGGTGGGCTCCTGATCACCAACTCCTCGGCTTGAATTCCCCCAAGCTGCAGCTGCTGTGGCCAGCGAATCCACCCTAAATCGGCTTTTCCTGCACGCTCAGCGGCATCTGAAACAGACCTTTGATGAATGATCCGCAGGCTGCTCCAATCACTGCCCTGTCGCCCAGGCTAGGCATGAGTCCAAAATAAGGGCCCGCAACTAGACTGGTAGCAGGGCAACCAGCTGCCAGCAACCAGCGATACACCCAGAGCAGGTGTTCTGTGTCTTCTGCGTGAATGTTGATCTACAACAACAGAATTCTTGCCTTTTTCTTCGCTCTATCTTCTTGCTGGCTGTCCTTTACGGAGCCCATTTGCAGAACCATGGACCTATAATCCTTTGCTTCCTCTTCCCCTACTTTGTACGGCACTCTGCCACTGCTCTTCACTGCCCGACTCTGCTGGTTTCAATTGTCGCATCCTCTTGCCATCGCCTTCAACGTCAACTTCAGTCCTTGGGGATCCTTCGATCTGTGGACGGAGCCGATATATCGGATACGCCGAACTGGAATCTTCTGCAAAGCAAGCAGATTCGTCAAAATCCCATTCGCCTGCGTGTTTCGCTGTCCTCGCATTGCCATTTTTCTTATAGTTGATTCGAAGCGCATTCATTGAACGAACGCAAGCGCTGCTGGGGACGACTTCGACGAGCACACCCACACATCTCTCCTTCGAGCGCCAGTTCAGGTATTCCTTCGGGCCCTCTCCTTAATAATCAATAATTACCCCAGACATTCCTTATCCCACCGCGGCGACCCCTCGACGAACCCTTCTTTGTTCTTACGACTCAGGCCTCGCGACTCGCGCTCACAGCATACGCTTCGGCCACAGGCGTCACCTCCAGCCAACAACCTTCGCCCACACTACTCACGGCTTTGTTACCGGCGGGAGGCGTGCTGTTTCCCGGAATAAAGTCGATTCTGGCCAGCAGCAGCACAAGCTGATTTGCGGGCCTAATCCCCTCTGGGCTGCGTCCTGTAAAGCCTCTTTTTCCCTGCTCCCCATTCGTTGCTGGTAGGCGCCCACATCGCGGTTCGATCTATTTTTGGATCGTGCATCTTGCCTTGTCCTCTCCACTGGCCGCACCCGAGCTGACACCCTTTAGTGAGAGCCAACAATAATCCAACCCTGCTTTCGCCAACACCGTCCGTCGAGACGTTCTCGTTTCTTAAACTCGAACCTCGAATTCTTGTCTCACTGTCATCGGTGCTGAGCGCTGCCACTGCGACATATCCCACCCTTCAGCCAGGCCTTGCGCAGCATTTACGGCGCTGAGCGGGCTTGCTTCACGACGCTGAAGAGTGCGACTGCGATTGCGACTGCGGCACCGTCGCGCTGTTGTCCATTTAAGTTTGTTGTCGAGGCTACCGTTTACTTGCCGGTGCATCCTTTGTGGCAGTGATTGCCCAGTTGAAGCGGTACGCTTTCCAATCGCAGCCTCGATTCGGAACCTTCAATATCTAGGCGCGTTGTCTGAGAAGAGACATTCATACATTCATACGGCGCTAAGCTCGAGGTCTGCCATTAAATCAGCCTGCCCCGAGGCGCCGCATCCACCCTGGTTCGTGTCTTCCCTTCTTGTTTGTTTTATTCCCTCTACCTATACTCTCTGCCCCGGAGGCTTCATCTCTGAGTTTGTCTTTCCACTTTGCAAGCAACCCGTCGGTGTCAGGATACACGGCGTTTGTGTTGTTCCAATCTGCAGATTTTGGAACGAGATCATGCCGTGACAGCCCACAAACGTCCACACTCCTTTGGCCCCCTTTGCACATCATGGCCCCTTTTTGCGGACTTCAGAATGCTAATGATCGAATTTTGAAGAGGACTTTCACCGCGGTGCCCATAACATCATCTTCGACACCGGAAAGAGCAGCAGCATCGAATACAGTTGGTTTACAGTCCAGGAAGTTGAGACGTGCGGAAGGTGTCTTGGTGCAGGCCCCAGGACCGAAAGGACACGGCAATCAATATTCTTCTAAGATGCCATCAGCAGCGGGGCCCAGAATGTACGAGAATCATATACCTTCATTCATGTCGGTTTATGACATGGATGCAACTCTGATTGAAAATCCGGGCCTGACGCCTTCAAGCAAGTTGTCAGGAACGGGTTATGACCATCAGCACCAGCATCAATCCCAATCACTACTTCAGGCCGAAAATCCTGCCGACAACCAAAACAATACTAGTAACACGTCTATACACGGTCACCAGCATCACGAAAGTACATCAACACAAACATCGGATTCCACAGATTCTTCACCAACCACCACCATCTCGACTGTCGATTCATCGTCATTATCAGATCCGTCCCCGAGCTCGTCTCCAGAATCGCCTATTACCCTGGTGCCTTTATCATCGTTTACTGGGTCAACATTTGGTCTCGATACTTTTCAGAACCTCAAGATGAACGATATAAGTCCTATACGGTTACCGCTCAGCGACGAGCGGCCTATGACTTCGCCATCGCCAAGGAAGGCGAAGAATCCCAAGAGTCTTGCGCTGAATCTAAATTCCGGCGTTGAGTCGTGTCAAACCTCTGAACCCTCGTCACCATCATTCATCAAGCCTCCTCCCCTAAAGCCGCGGAAAAAGCCAAGTCTACTCAGCTTGAACACTGGAGCAGCGAACACCCTTTCCCTTTCAGGCGAGCCTCTCGCATCTCCTAGAATGCCATCTATGTTGCAACGGAGGAGTTTAAAGCATTCGGTCTCATCTCCACAAATGCTATCAACACCAGGATTTGGCCCAAGTGGTGGTATGACTTTGGGGGAGCGCAAAGGATTTGGGCCTTCACGATTCAAGGAGTCTAGTCTCGCCACAAACACGTTCACGATTAGCGAAGATGTCGATCCGGAAGCACCTGCCGGCGTGCAGATGGCTACCAGAATTCCAGGTGTTGCGGTTGGTGGGGATAGTTTTGATCGACCTCACTCTGGGGAAGACGCAAAATCACCATCCTATCCGGAGGGCCCCATACTGATGTACGAACCTAGCGTGCACTTATATCTGGAACCCAAGGTCGAGGAAGCCATGAAGTTTGACGTCGTCATCAACGTAGCGAGAGAGGTGAAGAATCCATTCAAGGTCCAGGAGGAAAAAGAGAAGGCCAGGGAATTAACTCTTCCAATTCGCACACTGAATTCTACGAATGACACCCAGGATAACCTCGACGCAGTCCCCGACACGGCTGCCTCCATGTTATCTTTCAAGACCGCTTTCGAGGTCCAACCCTCTGGATCAACCGATTCCTCTCCTACGACTCCTAGACCTGCCGTTGAGAGCAAGGTCCCTGAATACATACATGTTCCGTGGGATCATAATACTGATGTGAAGGATGAATTATGGGATCTGTGTCAGACAATTGATTCAAGGGTTAAAGAAGGCAAAAAGGTTTTAGTCCATTGCCAACAAGGAGCTTCTCGATCCGCCACACTCATCATTGCATACGGTATGTACATCAACCAAGACCTTGGGGCAACGGAGGCATACGCACTTGCGCAGTCGAAGTCGAAGTGGGTCAATCCGAATATGTCGCTCCTTTTTTCGTTAAACGACTTCAAGAAAGTGATTGAGAGAAAGAAGCTTGAAAAATTGAGTGCCGCACGGAAACCCGTCGTAAAGCATAGGCCAAGTTTGTCAGCCGATACAATCGAAACCCCAGCAACACCATCGAGGGCGCGGGGCAACTCGACGCCTAGTACTAGTGCTAGAGACGGAGGTGCCGCGAACACCCACGAAAGCAAGGAGGCACCCAATAGCGAAACTGCAATTTCACGGTTTGCTGCGTTCGATTTTGGTTTTGGCAATCGATCCTTCAGCAAAGAGATTTCCCAAGCGTTTAATAGGGAGAAGCCGCGGGAAGAAAACGAATGGGAAGCATTAATGTCACCACGGATATCAGAGATGACCAACAACCCGCTTCAAGGCTTTTCGCGAAGTGTCAGCGCTGAATTAGAGGCACCGCCAACCGAAAATCTCTTTTCTCCAACTGTTTTCGAGTTTCCACGATCGTCTTTCTTCCCATCACCGAGTCAGAGGATGTCTCTTGTGGTTGTTGAGGATCCACGAAGCCCACCTACCAAGGGCGAGGCCCCTATCACTCGATCAATTGATGATTTTCTTTGAGAAACCCACTCATCATCCGAATCATATACACATAACTTCCACACCAATCACGTCAGGAAAAAAAGTTGAATTTTCTCGAATTCTTGTAGCTAGCAAGCGAGGGTACAGCACTGCACATGATACCAATTACCGCACCATAACAATACCATACCAAATACCACACAGCAGATGACCTTTGTTGGATTTTTAAAGGCGTTCAGAATAATATGCAGTCATGAAGGAGGGAATGGCAATGCATGATATAACCATGGCATGGCGCGGCGTTTCCATTAAGCTATGTGTTCGTTGCATTAGTGGCGTTCTGAAGGAGCTGGCTGGTCATCGAACCGCCATTTGTACAATGTAATGAGTATCAAGCAAGCAAGGAGGGGAAAGGAAGGAGAGAAGCCTGGTGATGCAAGGCTTCGGTTCAAAATATAAGCAATACCCACACCATTTTCCCTCCCAACCTCGATGTGATTGTGATCTTCTGCATTGAGGATGTTATGTGGCAGGTAGGTTATGTATAATCTTACGGTATAACAGCAGGGTGGATTTTTACAATGGTTTAAGGTTTGTGGGGCAATAACGTGTAACAATAATTTTTGGTGAGCAGCTACTCAAAAGGATAGGAAAGTCTCCTCATGTGTCTTTTAGAAGGAAGATATATATTAGAGCCTCGCCAGTAGATAAAGAGAAAATATGTATGAAGAATTTACAATTTAACCTACACTTATATAAAAGCCGCACTCACTTGCCCTAGGTCAGGGTTTATAGAAAATCAGAAATGCTATAGTATGTATAATTGTAGCAGTCAACAGATTTTAAAGAATTCTGATATTTTATAATATTTTTGTTATATACTATGTATGTTCTGTATTCCCATCATCGTTGCCAACGCCGTCGAAATGCTAAAAAGAAAGACGCCTAGCTAAGTAGGCCCGATCGAGCGATAGGTAGGTATCCAGTATAATTCAGAAAGGGAAAAAAAGCCCGCCCTTATATACCCCTCATTTCTGTCTCTGTCTCTTTCTCTCTTTTACAGAAAAGAAAGAATTCCTTTTTTTTTTCGTCTTCACACTC
>JAAMPI010001318.1:0-10411 GCA_013054445.1 Cudoniella acicularis
GCATAATTTCCCCAATACCCCAATACACTCCCCACAATCGCATTACTCTTCGTATCCACGATACTGACATTCGCAGTTCCCTTATGCTTGATGCGCAAGTTCACCTCGATGGAAACCTTCTCCCCCACTGTCCATTTCTGCACATTGGCAGTATTGTCTTGAAATTGCAGACCACGGCAGAGCCATAAGTTGCATACCGCGGCTTTATAAGCGGTGTCTCTGGCTGCGGCTTCAGGGAGACCCTCGACGTGAGAGGTGTTGTCGCCTTTGATGTTGGCTTGGACAGAGGGACCGCAGGCTGCGAGAGACGCGGCGCCGATACCGCGGGGAACGGGTTTCGTGATTATGCCATGGGCGGAAGTAGTAGCAGCCAGGAGGGCCAAAGGCGCGAGGAGGCTTGAGATATGCATTTTCGAAATATTTATTCTTAACTGTCTGTTCGGAAAGGGGGGAGGGTTTGAGGGAGTTTTTTTTGTCGTGCAGGAAATAGTTTAGTGAGGAGAGAGCTGCGTTTATTTATGCTTCTCTCCACTCTCTCTCACCACTAATCTTGATTGATTGGTTAATTTGAACACAGATATATATGTGTCCAGGGTAGGTAGTTAGTGGGCATCCATCTCTTATCTGATCAGGCTGTACATCCGCTGAAGATCTACCGGGTGCCGGTGGTGGCTGTTGTATATCGAGAAATCAAATCAAAACTGCTTTGTCTAAATACCGATCGTTTCCTTTAATAAATCTTTCACGATTTTTATATTATATTATTGGTATCGGAAAGAGAATATGGTGGCCTGGTACAATTAATAATTCATAATCTAAGATTTTTGTGATTTGAGGTGGAAAAGGAGTCTTTATTTTTAGCCATGTGCTGTATCTGTCCTCTACTCGCACTGACCGGCTTGTGTCTTCCGTGCGTTTAAATCATTTGAAAATTTCATGAAAGTGGAGAATAAGTTTATTAGATCTGAGACACAAAGAGGCCGGTACAAGGTGTTTGTGCGGGGATAAACTGACAGAATGACAAATTCCAGTCGAATTTAGCCAGATTGGGCGATTAATTGGAAGGTGTGATTTGTTGGGGTATTGAGCCGCACAGATTGAGATAGATATGGTTTTTGATTGTTTAGTTTTGGAAAGGAGATTCGAGAAGGGTTCGAAAGGGAGGGAGAGGGGAGGGATGTTCGGCATTTGTTTGTTGGGGATTAAGGGGGACAGGGGTTGTAGTGGGGGGTGATAGGGACGAGGATGGGATAGGGGCTCGCTTGTTGAGAATCGTGACTCGTGACTGGATACTTGCTTATGTAAAGGCTTTGAAGTGTGTAAGTTGGGTTGAATTACTGAGTTTTGCAGTGCTATGTTTGAAGGATTTATGAGTTTCACTTTTCAAAGCGCTCGCACGAGAAAATGTTCGCGAAACTTTGAAGTGTTGTGGTCTGTTGCCCAGGTCGCGCCAAGACTGCACTTACACTAATATCAACTGACCAAACCTCACCCTTTATTTACACTCAACTTACTTCCTCCAGGCCTTCTGCTGGTTTAAAATATGGTGATTCCAGATTTTATTTCTTTGAATCGCACTTCAGCTTAATTGAATAATTTTTCATCTTCTGCTCGAAAAGGTAACGGGTGTAGAAAATTATAGTCAGCCAGAGGGGAAAGGAGACAATGTTTCTTGTTTTTAAGTGGCTAATATGGGTATGTGTTTACGCATCGTGGGCCAGGAGTGGCTTTTTGTGGTGCGTGCTATATTGCGGGGATATCTGGACTCGGTATTTGTATGCGTCTAGGAAGTTAAGCTATATTGTCTCTGGTGTTTTCCGTCTTCGAATAGGCCGAAGTGTCCTTTTTAATGTCTCGCTGTTTACATAAAAGCTAATCTCATCACTAACATGTGTGCCCGCCAATAAAGCTTGCGAATGTGTATACTTAACCTTCAAGAATCCCCAGGATTCCTAAACCGTTCTTTATTCTGTATATCCTCCGTCCAAATCTCGAATTGGGAGTTCTCGGGTTTGTTTCCTCATCGCATTATATTTTTTCACGACTTCTTATAGAATTGACATCAATGCCGATGAGGAAAAGGTCACTCCAAGAGCATCTTCCCAAGATGGATGGCCGCTTGGCCTTAATCAAGGTGCAAACTGTCCATATTATGCGCCCGCCCAGTATTACGAGATGGATTTTCAGCCACGAACTTGCTGCCCGGTTGGACAGATGTGGAGTGGAGGGTCAGGAACACAATATTGTTGTACCACTCGTAAGTTCCAAGTCTAATAACTACCCGCTTGTAGAGTCCACCCCAATTCAGCACCAACAACTCACTATGGCTGGGAGGAGGAAGGGGGGGGGGGGGAAATCGAACACCATTAAACGGAACGAGGAGCAGAGAAATGGATAAAAATAGTTCAACCAGAGAGGTATGGCGAGAGTGCGTGGTGATGAGCAAAGAGAAATGTAAAAAGAACTGGAACAGTTTAGGCAGATAATTTCTTGTGAACCACCAACCGGGCCAATCTATAAATGCTTGGGCGGTGACTTTAGTGCAGGTTGGGGAGAGGGGGGGCTACTCTTGGGTAATGCAGCGTTTGGTAATAGCGGGGGTGAATTTTTAACAATCCGATGGGGCTGCGGGATCTGGGAAGGTTCAAGGTTAAATACATAAATTTCGGGGAAAGCTTCCAAGGATGAGGCCAAGGGATATGGATCTGATTAATTGGAAAGCGTGTGTAGGACTCAAGTTTCTGGGGGAATCAAAGAGACTTGTCCGAGTTACTTCGAACAAGAGTCAGATAATCATCTAGGGGAATATTTGTCAAATTACTGTTGATCACCCTATAAGGGGATATGAGCTGCCGAGGTAGGTATAAACGCCGAAACGAAACCAGCCAGCAGATATTCTCAGACTGGCACAATGCAACTAATCGTAAACGCCAAACCACTGCCCCAGCAACCAACTCCATAGTATCCAACAACATCCGTGTATGTATGCACCTTATTCATTCTTTCATCTCTTTACTCCATGCCTCTCCAGTTTCCGAATCTCAATGTCTCGTCCTTTCTTTCTCGGCCAGCGTCATATTCCATGGCTTCTTCTCCTTTACTGAATGCATTATCTTCGTGCGGTCAAAAATCGTATCTCTGCAATCACAAAGTCAGCTCAGTTACCCCCTTCCCTGCACAAGCAAATCAAAAACGGAAAAAGGCGAAAAAGGGTGCATACAATCGATCTTGCTCTGGCTTTGGCTCCGCATTATACAACCCCAGCTGACTTCGGATACCACCCATTTTATTCCTATTCGCGATCTGAAAGATACCATCGATTGCGAAGACGGCGCTTACTGCCGTGACGAAAACGATTGAGAAATTTCTCAGAATTGGGCCGGCGACTGCTGGATTGGTGTTCATTTTTGCTGCTTCTTTCAAAGACCTCTTACTGTTGAGACTGATTTATTGAGATCTCGTGACGATGCGTGCTGTGTGTAACTGTGAGGAATATGGACTGTGTGGTACTGTGCAGAGCAATATCAGGGACGGGTATATGCATTTCTGACACTCTATATATATCAATCTATAAACAAATCTGCCCTGCTTAGCAAATCCCAAAGGTGTGGTGGTGGCTTTTCCATGTGGCATGTTTGGATCGGGAGGCTTCGGAGCGGATTATGTTGGTGGCCTGACATGAAGCCATTCGCGAATTTAGGATTCTGTGAGGTTTCGGAAGCATCCGATGTCAGCTGACGCTAAAGACCACTTCTTGCACCACTTGTGCGTAATTCGAGGAATTTCTTGGGAGGCGCAGAAGAATCGTGAAAACGCCGCATGGGAATCTGAGCCGCCAAATTATTGTGTTTTGTCCATCTGATGTGTGGTGCTGCGACGTTGGGTTTCCGGGGTCGGCCGCCTCCCAGTGCCAGGGAAGCGGGGTAGACAGTAAAATAGGCAGATGAACAGTTCATGCGCAGAAGGGTTCAAGAGCCTCCTTCAGAGGTTCTGGAACATGCACTCCAGTTTGCACTCGTCTTCGTTTATTCTCTTTCACTTTTAATAATCTTTTATCAACAGCATAATTGGAGGGATTTTCACTAGAGGGTTTTCAGCGTTTCCCTCTCACTACGATGAACCCGCACCTGTTCCTACCCCTCTTTCCCAACTGAATCCAAAAATTTTGGGCCCATGTCTCACCCAGCGGCTCGATGATCCGGTACTGATCAAGTGATCTAGCCGTCGGTGACTCCTTGCATCGCATTACTTGAATCGGAAAACCGAGAAATAAATCTTGATATCGCTTGCGTATTAAATTTGAACACTCTTCAAATCATCACGAGCAGAATTTAAATTGTGACTGCATTTCATAGCATCTCAAGGCGCGGCGCTGAAGGCGCATCTCAAGTCGGTGTTCGCTCCCCTTTTTAGAGAGAGGTTAAGCGAGATTTAAGTCCTTACCCCCCTATTTAGGCCACCCTTTTACACCAAAAATAGCGATTTTAAAGTATTTTTAACTTTGTAATTAATAATCTATATATACTGTTTTATTATTTACTTAATAATAAAATAGATAACTTTTAATTTCTTTAATATTAAATATATATAAACTTTATAAAAAATATTTTTTAAAATGTTTATAATTAGTTTATTTAAAAGCTATTACTAAAGTAGTTATTATCTTCTATATTAACTATTTTACTAAAACTATAATATTCTATACTTTTTATAGCTTATAATATACTCTATAAGTCCGCGCCCCCCCCTAGTAGGCCACCTTGCTTAGCTTACCGCTACTCCCTACCCTCCTATTTTAAAAATTTATATCTTTATAACGCCTAATTTAATTTTTTTTTAAATTCTATACCTTTTTTAATTCGATTATAAAGAACAAATATACTAAAGAAGACGTGATACGAGTACTCGAGGAAGTTATAAATAGCGTATCTATATTATAAGATTCTAAGGTCTATACTTTAAAATCGTCTTAATAGCTACGAATCTTACTAAGAAACTACTATATCTTTCTAAAAGCTTAGCCTAATATAGGAGAAACGTTTAACAGACTAGGTATAAGTCTAGGAGAGCCTAGGGCTTTGCCCTACTTATATATATATTAAGGACTTTATATAGTAGATTTTAGCTATATAAAGAGACACTTCTATACTTAGAAAACAATAGATATAAAGCTTCTTTAAACGGAATCCGATTCTATAGACTAAAAAGTAACTTTAGATTGATTTTATATATATTAATTGTCATAGACCTGGTTTGACGCGTCCCCCTTTACCTGACGCGTCCCCCCTTGTCACGTGTCCTAGTCCGTGCTAGACTCACCTCCTGTATATAAGGCCCCTTTAGGGCCACCTCTCCTTCTTCTCTCCTTAGCTTAGTTTCTTCGTGAATACAGCACCTTCTTGCAAATACGTCCCTACGTGACGTCAGGGCCCTCGTGCCTTTGCAGAGCTGTAACACTTATAAGCAAGGACGATCCGCGAGACTATAGAGGCGCGGGCGTCAAGCGCACGATAGTTACCACTATCGAATACGTTAGTGCAGACGGTAGGTCTTTATTACCAATGCTTATTTAGCCAGCTACTACCTATCGAAGTAACTAGACCACGTTCCCCACCCCTGGATGGCACTATACGTGCTCCGACTCTGGGTATACCGACTCTAAGATCAGCTTAGAGTGGCTCAAGCGCGTATTCGATCCCCAGACTAGAGAACAGGCTAACCAGAAGCCACGGGTACTGATTTGTGACGGCTTTAGGACGCACGAGACCCTCGAAGCCCAAGAGTTTTGTTTCGAAAACAATATCATCCACTGTCGCCTCCCCTCCCACACCTCCCACAAGCTCCAGCCCTGCGACGTCGGACTGTTTGCCCCCTTAAAAGCAGCCTACCGCGACAAGGCTAAGAGGCTGTTCTAAGGAGGTGCAAATACCGTTGGCAAGCAACATTTCACCTCTTTATACAGCCCCGCAAGGGAGAAGGCGTTCACGAAGAGAAATATCACGGCCGTATAGGCGGCCTGTGGTATATTTCCGCTCAACCCAGACAGAGTCCTCAGGGTGACACCGAAGCCCCCTGCTCAATCAACTATTCCCAGGGCCGATGAGATAAGGGTAGGTTCTTGTCATCAAGACGAAGTACCACAAACTCCTATAACGCCAGTGTCAGTAGAGGGTCTTGCGTCGCTACATAATCTGATTAAACAGGATGCTCATACGCTTAATGAGACGAGTATACCGCGCCTAAAGAGGCATGTACAGAAGCTTGTCGATGCCGCCCAGGTATCCATCGCTGAAACTGCCCTCCTCCGTGATGAAAAACAGTTATTGGCCAGAATGAACAACAAAGCCAAGGTTCGCCGATCAGCCAAGTCACTCGTACTAGGGCAGGCGAAGGTAATGAGCTTTGAGGACATCGTGGTGGCACGAGCAGAGCGTACTGCAAAGGATGTCAAGGTCAAGGGGAAACGTGGTCGGAAGCGTAAGAGTGCTGCGCTAGAGCCAGATGAGCCAGAGGCGGATGAGCCAGAGCCAGAGTCAGAGCCAGAGCCAGAAGTGGCGCGTGCTGTGAAAGAGGTCATCGAGGGCAGGGGAAAAAGTAGTCGGAAGCGTAAAACTGCTGCGCAAGAGGCAGATGAGCCAGAGCCAGAGCCAGAAGTGGCGCGGACAATCGAGACGCCAGTATGGAGGGCACCAGTTGCGCAGATGATATGAGACTGTTGTACGAAAGAATAGAGAATCGTATCTCATTTCGATTAGTTCGGATTTGGTTTTATGGAGGCAGGAAATTGGATACAATTAATGGTCGTAGCATTCTCGGCGTAATAGATGAGGCATATACACCTATAGGTCATCAGCAAGCAGTCTTTGTACCCGGTCGCAGTAGCGCCTTGAGAAGTATTGCAGATAGTATTGACGCTTTTACGAACAGCTCTGAATCTCTTTATCCCTCTCAGCTACTTCAGCGTTGCACCTCTGACGATCCTGCGTGCCTTTCTTGACCTGACAACATCTCGGCACTGCGAGGACTTTCTTCCCTGTGTATTCTGCCGGGTCTATTGCAAACGAAAGGACTTTGTTGGCGAATGCTCCTCCGTCATTATCCACTTCAATGATGCTAATCGCTAGCACTTCTGGGTTTGGATCGTCGGCAGGAACAAGGTGATCGAATGTGACTCCGTAGTAGTCGATATAGCTAAAGCAGTGGGTAACGGTCAGCTAACAAGAATAGCGTACGACGTTCTCAGCAATACCCACTTACTCTAATGGTCTTCTTCCTTCCATTGCCCATGCCAAATACTCATCTCGCACGGCTGGAATACTACCCTCCTCGCCATATAGCGCCCGATGGGTAAGGCTCGCGAGCTCTAAACCTCCTGGCTGCGGAAAACGCACAATCTTGTCCCATGATGTCTTCGGAAGAAGCTTCTGGATCGACTCCAGCGGCCCTTGAATCTGAATTCTGAGTGGCTTGGTAGGTGGTGGAGGATGGAGATAATGACATGGGCTGTGGATACAAGGAGGAATGAAAAGCTCAAGATCCATCGATATCTGTGGGTCACTCTCAGTTGAGAGCTGAAGCAAAGTCGTGGTAAGGCACAAACCTTAGACAACTGAAAAGTTAACCTTCCAGGGCCGATAATACTTGTTGCCAAGACTTTGGGCCTGGTATCTAAGGCATGCAGCTTCCCGCTACGGATCCGTACATGCAATGCGTTGCAAGGCGGGATCAGATAACGGGATCGCTATCAACACCACCTTCTGCTGGATGCTTCACAGATGCTATCATAATCGGCACGCATTACACGTAAGGTAAGTCCAGTAGCTACTACTATAACAGAACCTCTTATTCAGCGATAGGTTAGGATGTGTGATTCAACCACGACGTTTTACTCCTGCGGTCACATCAAAAGCCGAAATGTAATAAGCAACCCTTGCTTGACCCCTACGACCTGCGTAAAAAATTATAAGGAAGCAAACGACCCTAATAACTGCGGTGGCACGGCCTGCAACACGCCACCCTCCTCTTGAGCAGATCGACAACGGTGTTATGGCTATAGTCCTGATAGTCATCGGCTAAAGGAAAGGGATTCGTCTTGTGTAGCAGAGGATACTTTCATCATATTTTGGGCGCAAGGAAAGGGAATAGCGATGAACCACCTCCTGCTAGTTGTCAACTCAGTGGGCGGGACTAAGCTTTGAAGTCGTCATAGGGAATCTGATATTGTTGCGTTGTATTTGAAGGGGGCAACTGCAATCTGTAGAGCGATAATACTTCTCCTTGATCTGTCTTCCTAGAGCCGTGTGATCCAAGTGAAAACGTCTGAATATCGTGTAGATGACCTGGCCCTGCCTACTACGAGTTGACGAAAGCATGCCTCGTCCGAAAAGCCTACGCCACCGCGGCCTCCTCATTACCCGATGTAGTACCATTCTGTGCCGGAGCAGGCTTGGGCTGCTTTGGTTCTTTCATCTCCCAGTTTGTCTCAACTCTCTACTCCCTCGCCAGCTCGCGACGTCCTACCCGTGTGTGTGTCCGTAGATCTGCGCGGTGTACAGCCGTCTCGTACAGATGCAGCCAGAAGTTCGACTTGCAGGACCAGGCGCTCCAATACTTAGGGCAAGCAGGGTCCTTACAATACTATGCCCACCGACGGGCGCTACGGAGGTCAGCGTTGTCCGCGTCGGTGTCGCTGTTCGTCAGGTAGTCGAAGGGAGTGGATAAGGTCAGCGGGAACGTCGACGATGTTGGTGGTGTCGAGTGGCTCCGTCGTGAGCATTGCTTGGTAGTTTGGGTCAGACGTGTTCGGTGCTCGATGGAGCCGCCATTGTGAATTCCGAGCTTCTGTAAACGGTTAGAGATGAGGATTAGGAAGAGCTGCAGTGAATAAGATAGGCATTCGACGTTGGCGCTGATATGATGTCTGAAAGCTGACAGTCCAAGGCCTCGCATGGTGCCTTCGAAATTTTAGCGGAAGCTAAAATATGAAGGTTCTTCGAAGAGAAGGGAGCGCGGGGCCTTCGGCGTTTTGTTTTTCCGGATTAATCCGCTCCGGTCACTAATACCTTATTAATATATTATGTAATCTCACTTCGCGGCTCGGCGGCTCACCTCGCCGTTTCCTATGCTGCTTTCTTTTTATGTAAGGGTGTTTTGCTTCACCCTTTGTAACAGCTACGTCTAAGGACATACTCCTAGTGTCGTGCCTTTCCTTTCTATCTACAGCATATATAGTATGACTGAGTGCAGAACGCCACATGTCTTGCACAGCCACACAATCCCGCATTCCACTTTTCCGGTTGCAGTCCAACATCTGTCCTAGGCCCATTTGTGACGATAACACTAAACGCACCAAACGCATCATACCACTCCACAACCATCCAACACGGTCTTGTTCGAGTTTCTGTATGCCATATTTCATGCCATGTCTCACTACTGTTATCCTCCACTTTCCCCGGAGTCTGACATTCGCTTGCTTCGCCTGATGCCGCATAATGACGAGACTGCTCCTATACAATGCGAACTTTTTGAGTACTCCTTCCAGGAATCGAGCAAGAGGACTCACCTGTACGAAGCTTTGTCCTACGTATAGGGGAGTCTAGAATCCTCCAAGTTTATCTCCATATAGGCTGCTCGATGGGTACCCGTGGGTAGGAGTAAGGAGAGTTACTCCTACCCGCGGGTATACCCATGTACGAGTACCCATCTACGGGTAGACCCACGGGTAGGTGGGTATACCCACGGGTTACCAAGAACCCGTATAAAAATAAAGATATATTTTTTAAAGTAGTTTTAAATAAATTTAAAATTTAACTAAAGACTTATTTAATTTTAAAACAAATATAACAAATATTATAAATATTATAAAATAATTAAATATTATAATAGTAGAAATCATTTTTTTAATTTATTAGAAACTATTTATTTTAGTTATCTATTACCTCTAATAATAGCTAGTATTATATAGATATCAATCTACTCTTAAACGCCAAATCTCGTCCTCTCCTTTTATATAAAAATCCGCCTATCCTTTTATACTAAGCCCTATATTACTATATATTATAATCCTAGTATTAATATATTTAGAAGAGGACTACTTATATCGCGTAGAGTATTTACTAGCTTTATATCCTTGACTTAAATAGTAATACGTTTACCGTAAATCGTATAAAGATTAGTAGCTATTAAAGGTTAGGATATAGATTAGGAGGTAGGAAGTATAATAGGACTAGCCTTCGAATTCTCGTATAAGAAATGCCTNTATAGTATCTTATAGGGCTATAAGTATACTAGATTAGAATCGGAGATCGAACTTNAAATCTATAGCTATCTTACGAATAAGGCGGGTAAAAGGTGNTTAANGAATAAGGTTTAGAAGTAGGGATTATTATTAATATCGAATCTCTNNNANNNT
>JAAMPI010001319.1:0-16016 GCA_013054445.1 Cudoniella acicularis
AAAAACGATACTAAGCAGAAGCTAACCCCTACGTCTTTTACAAGTGAACCTAAACCACAAACAACTCAGGAGCCAAAGCCCATTGCCAATTCAGTTACGAGCCGTGCTTCGAAAGTCCATGGTCGAAGGAAATCAGAACCAACGGAACCCCAATGTCCGAAGGGTATCTTAAATCTTCATTCGAGGACATCGGAAACATCACCAGATGTAATGGCCGTACCGCAATATCGACCTTTGCAACCCAAACGAAGACTTTCTCGCCAAACGGTAATTACGAGTCCTCAAGTTCACGTCGCCGAAATAAACTCCCGAGCAACAATGAAATCATCGCCGGTTACCGTGATTTCGGAACCGAAACAAGACCACGCTAATATTGAAGAGAGGGAAAATTCGCGTACCAACGAGGAGAAGGAATCCAATAGTAGCTCTGGACAGAGCTTGCAGACCGACGCCGTTGCGAAAGAGTCCCCTGTTAAGGATATATCTCCACCACAGTCTCTATCTACTCTTCCTATCGATCTCTTGAATTTCCTCTGCGATATCCTCCAATCCGACGGTACATTGGAGAAGCATGATTTACACCCACCGCAGGTTGATGACGACTTGAAAAGGTGGTTGGACGCTCAGAATCGACGTGCGTTGGGTCGAAAACTAAGCTCAGACACAACTTCTGAGTATCCTTCCTCTGCAAAAATGCAATGGCATTTCTTTATTGAACAGAGTATTTTCGATATTCTCTCGAAACCAGACTCTTTGATACGGTCATTCAGCGACGAGAACCATCAACTGTTCGACACTCAAACGATATGGTACCTCATGCTTCGATTAACTCGCGTCGCTCCATCTGTAGTATTCGACAGTCTGTGGAATGTCGCCGGGATTCTTTTCAAGCCGCCCGAGAAGTTAGAGTCATTACACGACTGGGCAAAAGAAGAATCTTCTGGGCCAGGAGGAAATAGAGCATTGTCAAATCTTCAGGCTGCTCAGGTTATGAACATCTGCCTCCACGCTCTCGTCGCGGCTGCTCCCCTCGTGTCGGATGCGCGCCAGTTGGCAAATATGTCTAGGATTCGATCATATGGACTGGCCATGTTAGGCCTGGAGACATCCTCACTCGAGCCTGTGAAGTTGTGTCTTGCTTATGAAGACGCCTTCACCAATGATCTGGCTTTAAGACTTGCACGGAGACTTTTTGCGTCAATACCTACAAGGAGACGATTTGCAGATTTAATGGAATTGCAGACCGATGTTAAGACCGACGAGAAGCGGGAGCCAGACGTACTCGAAGGCGTATTGGCCACACTGAAGTTTCTCGATCTCGATACAACTCCTGCTCTGCAATTCCTGGATCAAGAACGTGATTTGCATGAGAAAAGAGTTCCCACTCTGCTTCTTGATTGGGCACGAACAGTCATGCTTCAGGATTGGGAAGGTTCTGCCGAAGTATCCGCTGATGGATCATTTGGTGGAGCCTTAGCTATGATGGCGGCAATTTGTATGTATTCTCTCAGGATTTTGCACCCATTGCTAACAAATTCTCAGATAAACACAGAAAATCACTTCTCTTAGGCGATATTCATTTTCGAACCGAATATTTTGCTGAGCGTTTGGATCCTGTGGGAATGCCGCTCGAATGGCTCTTGTTCGAAACAAATAAAAGAACTTTGCATCTACTTGATCACCCATACCTCTTCAATCCGTCAACCTTGGTTACTTATTTCCGCGCCATCAATTACTCCCGGATGAATCAAGCATACGAGTCTGCAAAAGCAACAGATGGTCTCATGCATTCAACCATGTCCAAAAATAATTTGATGACTGACAGACGCTCTCGTAATGCACTTGAAGAACGTCTCCGAATTGCCGTTTCGACATTTCTTGTCCTTGAGATTAGCCGAAAGAACGTGCTTGGGGACACGTTCAATTCGATATGGAGAAGGGAAGAACGCGAACTCATGCGCCCGTTAAAAGTTAGGCTGGGCGAGGGTGCTGGCGAAGAGGGCCTTGATTCTGGAGGCGTTCAGCAGGAATTTTTCAGATTAGCCATAGCGGAGGCTCTTCATCCTGACTGTGGTAAGTTGTCTCCAACGTCGTTCCCTGGACAATACTAATCGAGATTTGCAGATGCTTTCGTAATCGATAACAGAACCAAGATGACTTGGTTTCAACCTGGGTCTCCCGAACCTCTTTGGAAGTTCGAACTTATCGGCATGATTGTCTCTCTCGCTGTCTACAATGGTCTAACATTACCTGTCACTTTCCCCAAAGCCCTATACCGGAAGCTCCTGGACCACGATGTAACTGAACTACATCACATTGCAGATGGCTGGCCCGATCTCGCCAATGGGTTAACATCTCTTTTGGAATGGGATGAGAAAGATGGCTTAGTTGAAGATATCTTTGCCCGAACATATGAATTCAGTATCGATCAATTTGGGCAGCCTGTGAGCCGCGAAATGGGAGAAGGTTTTCAATGGCCTCAATTCGCGGATCTCAGCAGCTCTTCAAATCCTCTCGACGCACCCATGGTTACCAACGAGAATCGCAACAACTACGTGAGTGATTACATTCGATGGCTTACAGATGTCTCTGTCCGTCCACAATACGAGGCTTTCAGAAAAGGTTTCTTTACCTGCATCGATCGTCGCTCCCTCACGCTCTTCGACCCCGAAACTCTCCAATCAGTCGTCGAAGGCATCCAAGAAATTGACATCTCCGAAATGCGACGCGCAACTCGCTACATTGGCTGGGACGCTTCCCACAAAACCGTCCGAGATTTCTGGGGTATCGTCAAGAGATACGATCTCGATCAGAAACGTCGCTTGCTTGAATTCGTAACCGCTAGTGATCGTGTGCCTGTTGGCGGAATGCGCAATTTGCAGTTTACATTGCAAAGAAATGGCGTCGATGATGGGCATCTACCTAGTAGTTATACTTGTTATGGGATCTTGCTTCTGCCGGAGTACTCGAGTAAGGACATTTTGAGGGAGAAATTGGCGATGGCGTTGGAGAATTCAAAAGGGTTTGGGTTTGCTTAGCCGGTGGACTTTGCTTTGCTTTGAATTGGCGGCGGGGTCTGCTTAAGGGATTGGGTTGGAAATCTGCGTTTAAATGAATGGATGGGATGGCGTGGTGGGATTCGAGGTGGCACTTATGACATGCTTACTTGCTGCATTCAATGGCGTGGTGGATATGGATTCCGGGTTTTCATCTACCAGGTGGGTGCTCTGGGCTTGATTCCTGTCTTTGTGTGCTGTAAGTGGGCGGCGGGTAAATACATACATATATATCATAGTTGTAACTTGTGGAATAGATGAGATGATAGATTCAAAAGATATATTTTCTCTGCTGGAAACTGAGGTATGCTGTGTCTCGTTATATGGTTTTTCTGGAGTGGCATAATCGCTTCGTGAAAAGTCTCTATGCAGCTTGTGCAACGCACAATCTATCAGTTCTACTTGAGAATACTTCTGATCTCGGGAATCGGGATTGACCTTTTATAGCTGTCGTTAATGTTTAGGGTTTAGCTCTTAGCCTTGAAGTGATTCAATCATTCAAGTGAATTCCATCGCCTTTCTCACATTTGTTCCCCTCAGCTCCTACACGCTGAATGCAGAGATAGGGGATATAAATACGAATCAGAAGTTATAGATTTAGGATAGAGCAGGCTGCAATAGAGGGCTCAAGATGTTCCTAGCTGATGGGGTACGAGCCAATCTGTGGGGAGGCGACTGCTTCAAATTAGTCTATAGATATTTTTATACGGAATTAAGCGACCCGGCAATTTTGTTTCGTTTTATTGTCATGTCTCTCGGTCTAACGTCTCTTGGAGTTTCAGGTGGAAAGCGTTCGTTCGATGGTTGGTTTCATTTCGTTTATTTCTCGCTGTCGTATAGGAAGTCGGTGTTACACGAAATGACTTTCTACTCCTCGTTCTTATATCTTATCTTATAAAACTTATTTTTTGAAGTATACACTCAAACACTCAACTTCGTTTCCACGGCGTAAATACAAATACTCGAAACTAGGTGGTGCTCTAGAAAGACCTATTTAATGACCTTCTTTCCCAGCTGCTGGAAGAGACACGCCATCACAATTTGCGTCATTTGGGTGATGGTTTGGGGAAAGAGGAGGGAAGGGATTAGGGTTTATATGTTCTTTGGAGGCTTGGCAATGGGAGGCCTTGACCAAATTAGAATCTTCCCTGGAGAACTCCGCCAGAAGAGCCTGGCTTAAATGGGAGACGTTTCCCAGGACTAACCAATCATTAAAAGCACTAAATGCTCGACCCTAGATGCAGTGAGTCGTAAGATGTTCCCCAAGTTCCCCAAAGGTAGTCCCTTTCCAACCAGCGCTTGGTATGGCCTTTTAATCCCTACTACCGGTGACGCGTTCTTGTCCCACGTGGATGATTCGTTCAATTCCCGGGTTGGGCTGAATCAGCAAGAAGAGAACTTGTGCGAATCATGAGGAGGGCAATTGTTTGTCGCTTTTTGAAACGAAAATCCCCGCGATGTACTCTATAAAATAGTTGACATCACTTTCACAACCCGCGCCAAGTACCGAGGAAGTCGTGGCCTAGCACCTTAGGTTTATGCCTTAAGCCCGGAAGAAGCCTGCAACATCTCGACAAAGATCAAAGCGATATGTCGAGCATAAATCCCCAAAAGAGACTTCTTGATGCACCTTTGAAGACTTTGCATCGTCGTAAGTAATTCGAAGTATCGTTATCGTTCCATGCTAATATCATAGCCAAAATTGGAACTGCGCCTATATAAAGAAAGTATTACCAGGCCTCAAGGTTCAAGGGAGCCAAAACGAGTCTCTTGGGCACTACGACAGGGCTCTTAATACATGCTCAGGTTGCCTAGGCCACGCTCAGGAATGCTCACCCTCGGCTCAGGTTAAAGCAGCCGCTGCTCACATCTAGAGACTAAAACAAAACCAGTGAAGATGAGATTAGAGTCTGGTTTTCCTGGCAGTTTCCTCCTGTAACACGAGCCTCGCTTAAGGCTCAGGGAAGACCCTAGGGGGGTAGTGTAGCACTGGGAAGCCACAAAGCCCTAGGCTTAAGGCCCTAGGAGAGCTGAGCAGCCTAGATTTCGGTCACTCCGAAGTGTACGGCGACTCTGAAGAATCGTACGATTTGAGCAAAAGGCTCGGTAAGGCCGATATTAGTTTGTCAGTAGTACTGAGTCAGTGTACGACTCACGAAGCATAAGACTAGGCAGTTAGCCTACAGAAGAAGGGCAAGCTTGAGTCTTATTCTTACTTCAGAACACAGACGACACTTATACTCAAGCGTACGTACGATTACGAATACATACAATACCTTTTCTTCTTACCTGATATCTACTTGACCTGATATACTATAATCCCTCCTGTTGCCCTCAAGACAGTTGCTGGCGATTAGCCGACGGTTTGTTACAGTATCTAAAAAGGGAGATTGGAAATAGCTTAGTAGTTGTGTTTGAGAGGGAGAATTCAGGCTATAAACAGTAGTAAATTTCTCTCTTTAAATAAAATTCCTGTTTGTAATAGGCAATGGCCTACATCATAACATAATCTATTTTTATAGAGATCCTGTTTGAGATCCTTAGGAGCCTCTTTAGGCTCCTATGAATAATTGTCAAACTTGACAAAAATAACATGGTACAAGCCCTAAGCTATTATCTAGCCTTATTAGTTAAGTGGGTACAGCTCAGGGACTGGTTAGGGACTACTCAGGGGCTGCTCAGGTTGCTNAGNCAGCTCAGGTGAGCTAGGTGATGTTACAGCTCTGCAAAGGCACTAGGGCCCTGACGTCACGTGGGGACGTATTTGCAAGAAGGTGCTATATTCTCGAAGAAACTAAGCTAAGGAGAGAAGAAAAGAGGTGACCCTGAAGGGGCCTATATATACAGGAGGTGAGTTCTGGCACGGACAAGGACACGTGACAAGGCAAGGGGAACGCGTCAGGTAAGGGGGACGCGTCAGACCAGGTCTGTGACAGAGGCCTCACCTCCCTTTCTTCCTTATCTGTTGTTCTAAGTAATAGAGTACTGTTTAGTTCTGACTACTCCGAAGTGCCCTGTGACAGAGGTCGGATTAAGTGTGATTAGCTAAAAGGCGAGAAGTCAAAACACGTGATGATATAGTAAATATTGCTCAGGTTACTCAGGCGAGTTGACTAAGCCGAGGATGAGCCGAGGGTAATTAGCGCCTGAGCAAGAGCGGTAAATTGATTCATGATACCTAACTATAAATGAAAACTTTAAGTGCGTTCGGAAGCGAAATTTTCAAATTTCGTGAAGTGGATTTACTTCACTCGAGATAAGCTGAAAATTTTGAGTAAAATTCTCTTTAGAGTTGCGTGTAACTTAATGTACGCACGGACGTCTTTTGTATGTCTACAGTTCATGACTAAATCAACCTAGTTTATGCCATACCTTTGCGCTTTATCATAAATTCTACGATTCTCTACATTTCTATAATTTTGACCAATTTTCAAAGTCCAATTATGCCTTTCGTTATTCACGAAGCCCCTCGAGAAAATCTCCTAAAAAGCGTATCGTGTACATATATGTGCTTCGAGATTTGCGAGATCACGTGTGAAGGGCGGATGAATTGAACGCCGCGCTCTTGTGTTCGGAGTCGGTATGAGATTTCATGTTTTCTTTTTGGAGCGCCACATACAATACGCAGAATCGTGCGGAGGAATTCTTTCAGCGAAAGGCGGAGGAATGCGATTTGATTGTGAAGTAATAGTAGGTTATATAGCTTCAAGGTATGTCTGCCAAAAGTTTCACAGTCATCCTCCTTTACTCCGTACAGGCAAGCAGTCCAAGAAAGAAAAAATTTCGAAATATTCCTGTCGATTCTTTTTGATTCGATTCAATTCCCCTCCATCTTCACCGCTTTTCCGTTCTACTTACCCAAAAATGTCTTTCGATTATGCCTTCCTCGACGCACGAGCAACTCCAAATCAATTCGAAAACTGCACTTTCGCAACATGTGAACTTTCAACGTTTGTTTCCTCCCTGTTACGCTACTAGAAAGTAGCTAATAAGATTTCAGATCATTCTGGTATTACCGTCCCTCTCTCCCCGCCAATGCCATATTTCTATCGCTCTTCTCGCTCTCTTTACTCCTCTTCCTCGTTACCTACACGGTCACCCGTCGCTTCGGCATTTTTACCTTCACCCTTATTGCCTGCTGCTCCCTTGAAATACTAGGATATCTCGGCCGTGTTTTGTCTTACTCCAACCCATGGCACGAGACAGGCTTCTTACTTCAAATCGTCTGCTTGACTATTGCGCCTAGTTTCATGGCTGGCGGGATTTACCTCTGTCTCCGGAACATCGTGTACGCTTTTGGCCCCGAGAATTCTCGCATAAAACCAGAGACATATACCAGGTTCTTCATCCCGTGCGATGTGATTTCGCTTGTGTTGCAAGCTCTGGGTGGCGGTATGGCTTCAACGGCGAGCCATGAAGGTCGTTCTTCGGCATTGGGAGATCATATCATGGTCACTGGATTAGCATTTCAGGTTCTGACACTAGCTGTATTCATGGTAAGCCGTAATCCTGGGATCTAGTTCGATAGATGCTGACGAAAGCCACAGGGAATCTGCCTCGACTTTGCTTTCAGAACTGCGCGACTGGATGCAGTTACCCTTGATCCTAAATTTTCCAGTCTTCGTTCTTCCAAGAAGTTCCGCGGATTCCTTGCCTCTTTAACACTTTCAACTCTCTGCATCTTCGTTCGATCAGTCTATCGTGTCGCTGAATTATCTGAAGGTTGGACAGGCCATTTGATACAACAGGAATGGCTGTTCGTAGGCCTGGAAGGTGTTATGGTTGTTGTTGCGGTCGTGGTACTCAATGCATTTCATCCTGCTTTCTGTTTCAATACGGGGTTTGAATCCAGAAGTGAAGAGGAAATAATTGGCTTCTTTCAACGACGATTCCAGAAGGTGGAGGAAAAATGAATAGACCCGGAGATGGGTGTTCGACAGCACCATGCAAGAGGTTTTGGAGATGCCTTTTCTTTCCCGACCAGAACTTACCAAACAATGCCTTTTCTTGTCATTTTTCTTGTCTTTCCATTTTTGTCCTGTAACCATGAATTTATTTCAAGATATAGATAGAGCAGTATTCTTTTACCTATCAGGCGCTGAAATTAAATCAATGATCTAGTTCTACTTAATTGGCCGAGAATGAAAGTATTCATAGTTGAGTAAGATATCAAGCCAAAAGCTATCGTTTGATTTTGCGTCATCAAGCATTTTACTTATTGTCCCCGAAATCCATCAACGAGTTGAAAAGATCTGCCTGCATTGCTGCTGCATCCATCTCCCAGCTCCCAACCCCTGCAGGCATGCTCATTCCCTCGACCATGTCTGCAGTAAAATCCAAATTAATTCCCCTGTCATCACCTATCGTTCCCGGAGATGCGGTTATTCTACCCGCTGGATCACAAGGGGAACTGCTAGATTGGATGTTTCCGTCATGATAAGGTTGTGACGTTGATCGCGATGGCGGGCTTACTTCCTCCTGTTCGATGATTCTGACAAGTGGAGACACAAATGTAATCCAAGAAGAATCTTCGATTTCCTCTTCAATGGAAATTCCTGCCTTTAACACAAAAGTCAGCACATTCGACGGCAGCCGAAAAATCAAGATTTGTTGTCCAGTACATACCATACTCTTCGCAAGCTGCGATGACACCCGAACATTCGCCTGTAGAGCTGAGAGACCAATTCCTTCCAAATCTAGCTGAATCATATAAGATTCTACTAAAGGGTTGCTATCCTTAATAGCTGTTAAGGCGGAAAGTAGGAAGTGGGTAGAGGAGCTCGCATTATCGTCGTGAGGATCAGCTTTGGAGATCTGACTGAAGATGCGAGTAGCAAGGTAGAGGGAGAATGGAGTATACACGTTCAACTGCCATATTTAACCACGCCTAAGTAGGGATTCCTATTGAAGTGGTGAGATCACGTACCTTTGAAAGATCTGTATGGGCAATGCGCTTCATGATGGATGTTATTTCCGCTGCGGCTGTGAGGCATCTTTCTTTACTTTCAGCAATGACAGAAGTATTTACCAGCTTTTCCGCTTTAAAAATTGCAGCTTGATGAAGGCAAATAACTGCAGATTGCAGACTCATATTGAGGAAGATAGTATTTGGGTTAGATGATCCAGCAGGGAGCCTTAAGTGTGACGGGAGATAAAGCGATATATTGAGCAGTGTATTATCGATTTTTCGGTGAGTTTTCCAGAACTCATTATTTTCATGGTCATTGTTATTATCCCCAGTAGGGCGGTGTAGGTGCTGGAAAATTTGCCCAGTTAGACTCGCCACTACAGCCACCCCGGCAAAGGATGATAGCGAAGAAGCGTTAAGAGGATCCATGGACTCCTTAAGGGATATAGCGACGCTTTCGAGATTCTGTTCAAACTGATCTTCAGTGGAAGGAAGGAAAGTTACAATCTATCCTCGAAGTCAGCGTAAACCGTTGATGGTAATATTTATTAAAGGGGTCGAACATCTCTCTCATCGATAATCAGCGGCCATCCAGTACCAACAGCAGCCGACCTATCCATACAGAACGCCATCCAGAATGTCCGCCGCCTCTCTTCTTTCTCCCCTGAGTCTGTTGATATCGGCAGTGTTTGTTTCACATCCAGACCTAACCGATCCATTCTATGTAACCCAAGTAATTGAGTAAACCGTGTTGCTCTGCCAGTTGTTAACCAAGCATTGGGAAACATCATCATCTTAAATTCATAAAGTCCAATTAAGATCCAAGCTTGAGCATGTCTTATGTTAATGTACTTCTGCCGTCCCGCTGTCTCGTCCATATCTGCATACTTTCGTGCTCGCAGATGGAAGTGAGATTGCATGTCTTTGTACTTTCCAGTTACGGATGCAGCTAGTGCCCACATTGCATACCGAAGAGAGACTGATGGTCGACCATTTGGAGTTAAATTCATAGCTGCAAGGAAGCGATATTGGTGTATGATTGGGACTGAACCATGAACTTTGGTAAAGTAGATTTGATTCCTGCATGTCATCAGTATAGTACTGCTTAGGATTCAAGTCATGGGTTGTTCGCACAACTCATCGATTGTATCTTGTGGTGGCAAGGGCTCTTGAAGCCCTAGTTCGATCATTGCCCAGGTCGAGTTATCATTTAAGAGATCGGGAACTTGGAGGAACATTTCGTGGTTATATTGGAATTTGGTGAATTCTGGCACTGAATCTAAGTCGTTCATCAAAGGCTTGTTGACCGAAAATGGGACTTCAGGTAGTGATTGAGATAAATTTTCGCTGTCACTATACACACCCGGGCCGTTATTCTTGTTAGATTCAACTGACTCCTGGTTTTTGAGCAGGCCCTCCACTTGTGCTGATAGATGGAACGAGAGTCAGCCAGCCGTGGGAACGAAGGTGTCGAACAAAAAGGAAGGGTTTTAGAACCTAGTCTGTTCTCAAGTTTCTTCACGTAACCTTGTCGTGGTCCACTCTTTCGTCTGTTCTCATTGTATGTGCATTCGTGGTTTTGTCTTGTGCACCTTCCACAAGCAGGGATAGCTCCATCACATTTTATCTTCCTCCTCCTACATACTGCGCAGGCATTCACTTGTGCTGATTTGCCTTTCGCGTTTATCTCCGCAGAGTTATCGTTTTGCGAGTCGTCCTCCAATAATCTAGCCTGGGGTACTGAACTTGGCACCTTCAAGCTTGAAGACCCCTTGGGTATATCGCCTAAAGACGGTTGTGAAGACATTGCTGTCGATATTGTAGCCTAGCTGCCGAGTGGCGTCGAAAAAGCAGTAGCGCGGATGTCAGTACGCCTGTCAGAACCCTCTACTTGGTACAAACAACTCAAAGCAACGCGTATTTACTAGAGAATCTGCTTAGTGTGGTTGCGCGATATAGAACCCTTGAGACGCCACGAAATCGAGGATAAAGTTCGAGATTAAGGTGGTTTCAGCTGCTCACAAATATTGCGCTATGGGCCTCTAATCCCAAACGTGATTTTACTTTCTTTTCTTCGGTTGTGGCGCTTATCAATTCGCGATCGCTTATCGATTAATAAGTCGTTATATTAATTATTTTTTTATAAATTATTATAAAAAACTGTAACTTTATATAATCATTAATGTTTAGGTCGTTAATGATATAATATTGTTTGGTAATCAAGCAAGAGGAATAAGCTTATTAAGCTACCTGTAAATTCTAGTAAGGTAAGCACCTAATTAGATAGGCCCTAAACTCTATTAGGTCACCTTCAGGTAGCCTATATATAAGGTTGTATAATTAATATATTCTAGATTTGCTGTGGCATTATCTAATGCATCCACATACCCCTTCTTTCCTTCAATCCCCTCTTTTGGAAAGTGGATGGGCCGTCCACAAAGATGCTCCCTGGCCCAAAGTCTGGTTGGCCACCTAGTGTACCGAATATATCTCCCACATAATTAGTAGCTTTAATACCCGCTGCAAACTTGCTCTTCCATTCATTCAAAATACCCTCGACGACCTTGATGCCGGCGAAATAAATGTTCTCAATAGAAGGCACATATCCCTGGTTTTCGACGAGAAGGTTATCCAGTATAGTTTGGTTGGCATAGGGTCGATCGAAATCTGATGCTGTGCGCATGATAATGATACGGGAGAAGTCCACAAGATTATTAGTGGCGGCACGGAGGAGGGCCTCGAGAGTGGCGTTGTCTTCTTGTTGGGTAGTGCAGTAAATGCCACTGCCATTGGTAAATAGAGAGGTGGTATTTTCAAAAGCGTCAGCAAGCAAAGCTCCAGTAAAGTAGACATCTGAAGTTGCAGTGTCACAAGCTACAACGCTGGGTGCTTGGCTACCCAGAGTATATGCTACGGTTGAGGCGTAAAGAGCTCGATAACTCATCGCATCAGCCGTGTCGTTCAGACTGGCTGTTTGGGCAAAGGAAATTGCGATTTGCCGAAGTGGTTCGTTGACTTCGAATACTTCGGTGCCGTACAATTCGGTTGGGTATTCAGTCGGCGAAGAGCTTCCTTGAGGAAAGTATCCAGTATTCCAGTCCAGAGGCTTTTCCCTGGCATCAATTTCATATTGCAAGGCAACAGCTACGGCGTAACGGGCGAATGTTACGGACTTGGATGCTATCAGCACGAGCGAAAGCACAAAGAGGCACGTTTCTTCCACTCACACCAATTGTGGCTACCTTGGGAGAGACACCTGCAATACCAGCAATGAGAAAGTAGGTTTGTCCCAAATCGAAGAGGGATGAATAAGCTATAGCGCTAATTGTGGTTGCAGCGTTGATCTCTAATCAGTCAACTAGGATTAATCATAATCATTCGCAGCAGGATATGAAGCATCTTACCACCCTCGCCTGTTGTGACTTGGCATATTTCATCGTTTGCCGTACAATGCGCTTGGGGAAAGAGAGGGGAAATTCCGGGGACGGTGATGTTTTGGGCCAAAACATCAAATTCTGGTATCCCGTACCATGCTTCGGCTTCCTGTGTAAACTGATTTCGAACTTAACTTGGGTTTGGGCAACGATCGTGTAAAATTGCTTACCATATTAATTATAAAAATTTTTGGGCTGATTGGTCGAGAGGCCTTTGACAGTTTCGCAGGAACATGACGAGAATCGGATGTGGTTGGAAGGGCTATAACCACAGAACTCAGGCACAGCGCGGTGAAGATAATTGAAAGAGACATGATAGGTAAACGACACTGCAAACAAGGTAAAGGTTGCGTGTAGGGTGAACCTCTGAGGACGGGGACGTAAGGTTAATGTGAGGTAAGAAATGATTTTTTAAGTCGAATTGAAGAAACCTAGGTCAATTTGCACTAACCGATCTGAGTAGTCGTCCGCATACGCAGAGTTTGATTTTCATAAGATATACACAAAATGGGGCTCTCGCCGCCCTCGAGCAGTCCACGAAAGGTTCCCCCGTAGAATTCCTGGGGCCCTGTTCTGGACGAATAGAAGATGCAGTGGGTAAACGGGCCGACTGGGATGAGCAGAAGGCGCAAAATCAATATTTCAGAATTTGTATTTAGCCAAAAATGCCGCATGTTATTCTACCGGGGCCCAAAGCGGAATAGCCCTGGTATCGCACCCTTTTAATGAAAAAAATATAGCAAGCCTTGGATGACTACAAAAAAAAAAGAGATTCTGGAAATTCTTTCTAAACGGAAGCCTCTCTAGCCTCTTGATGCCACCCGTAGAAGCATTTTAAAAGCCAAGAAATACATGGCAATATCATACAACAGCGAATTAAAAATCAATTGTGTTCCCAATTCAATGGTCTTAGCATAAATTCAACCTGGTAGCAATATTGCTCGATGGCAGTATTGTAAACACGGCATTTCTTAGAAGTCAAAATTTCAAGCAAAAGCACTACTATTCGGCCTGAAGTCCTTGCCCCTGCTCTGCGTCGAGAAATCAATTTCAGTCGTTTTCACGATTCCTGAAGCCTTCGGAAATGCCCAGCGACCATCTTCAAGGTCATTTCCCGTACTCACATCGGTGTCTGTAGTACTCCGAAGGTTGCTTCTCGAATTGAAGCCGTGCGGTTCCTTAGGTGCTATTTCAGGTAGAGGATACCCAGGGTTCGAAAAGGATTCCATATGAGGTTTGCCGCTAAAGTAGCTTAAGAGGGAGGAGGTTTTAAGAAATACTTCTTTCAGTAATGGTCTGATTGTAGGTAGACAGGCCGCAACGATACCGCAGATTGTTTCCATACTGCTTCATCGTCAGTTATGTGATATATTGCATATATCGCAGTTACGTTGGTAGAGACAACTTACTCGATCCAGATATTCCAGGGCAAATCATTGTCTGAGAATATTAGCAAGTGATATATTGTTTGAGGTTGATTGAACATTTACAAGTTATATCCGCGTAATCTTCCGTGTTTGCTATGTAAGTTCGAACGATGGCGCATGCCGCTGTACTAAAGCCCATTAGTCAAATTCACCCCTAAGCTTCATATTGAAGTACTCACAAGAGGCCTAATCCCATGAGGGAACAAATTCCAACTTTGATTCGAACACTAATTTGGACGTTCCATAGAAAAACAACTGGAAGGCCTGAAAATACGAGATCGCAGAAAGCAGACGCAACTTAAATTGAGAGTCAGTTGAGATGAATCCAGTGCGGGAATTGGATGCGGCTCTTACCTCCTTGAAATATTCCAAATGCCATTTGCTTTTTTGGCGGCCAGCAGGTGCCAGGTATCGAAGGGTCCCAGAGCTTTTGAACGGGTGTGCATTGGGCAAGTACCGTAGTGGCAGAAATGATATTAGCGACGATGTTGACGACGTTAACAAAGTGCAAAGTCCACCTCCATGTCCATTTTGTCTGTGTATTCACGAAAACCCGATTCATAAAAATGAAGATGGATATTTTGGTGAACATAGCGGCTAGCCCCAGAGGAAGTGATTGGACGTAGTCCCACTTGACGGCTTGGTAGATCGCATCGTCCGATGTTATGCTGTCTATATGCTTCCCCAGCCCAAAGTGTTCGGCAGTCATTCCCATGCTTAGTCCAACCAAAGCAGTCACCTTGGGTTTTCGTTAGCCCCTACCATAAGAAAGCAGCATAAATAATTTACCGTAGCGAGCACGATAAAGAAATCATCCCAGCCCAGGTTCTTAGTAACTCTGGTACGAACATATATTCTCGCAGCGAGTGAAGTAAAAGCCAGAGCCAAAAAGATTCCCTCGATGATATTAAGGATATATCCGCGGTCGAGACTTGGATTTGGGTTTGCCATATTGGAGTACTTTATGGAACTTCGTATTTGCTTGAAGATAAAGGTGGGGCGAAAGGTTTTTCATAGTAATACGAAGTTGCATTCGCCTTTCTCAAGTTAACATTGATCGCCAATCACATGCTGGACTTTATTGACCGGTATTTAATGCAACTCTTATTTTAAACTGGCTACCACGAAACACACCATATTCTGGGGCTGGCTAGCTTTAGAGGTCAGCCCATCCAGGGTCTTTCAAACTTGTGTGCGCCCTTGAAGGCTTATGCGTGGCGTGCTTTAGGGGTTTCGGGAGTATCGGTTGATTCCAACAGGAACATAATCCAGGCCCCAAATTTTTTCGTGTTCCTAGAAAAAGCACTCTCGCATAGTCCCTCTTCTGGATTTTTATAGTGATATATAGCCCCTGGCTGTGAGTATGTGTTTTTCAGATGTTTATATTTTTTTCTTAACGAATACATCTATTTTCAATAAAAATAAAAAATATAAACGTGACTAAAAAAAAAACTCGTCTAGAACCGCAGTCTAGTATGGCCCGATATAAGTGCATGGCATAGCCTCCACACAATGGCCAGTCACTCTCGCATAACTTGACCCCGCCCTCAAAGCCATTCCTCAACCGCCCACCCTCTAGCATGCACCGTAATATTTGTCCTACCGTAAGCGCGGTTCATTCCTGCGGTGATTTGTTCTTACACGTTCAGCAAAATCCGAAAATGGGCACCGAGAAAATGGAAGCCAGGCAAGCAGTCATGTGGCGAAACCAACGATGTTGGTCAGTGTTATGCGGTCAGCCCCAACATTCTAGCGGCGTTGATTTGTTCTTACATGTTCAACAAAACCTGAGGAACCGACGCCGATCAGAAATGGATGGCAGGCAGGCAGCAACGTGGCAAAACAAGCGAGGTGCGGTCAATATTATGCGGCACAGCCTAATCGATCCCAACATTGCAGCTGTGTCGAGGCCCTGATTCGAGGGATAAGAGGTGTGGCTTTTCACAAGAAGGGTACATATCTTATCTTGGTGAGCTGTCTTCTCAGTTTATGCTTTGCTCCAGCTTCGCTAAAATATCCCGTCTTCCTGAAACATTCGAAGGATCGGTACACGTTGCTATAATCGAAGGCACTAGTCTCTTGGAATTTCCACACTTCAACCCTGTTGCCTATTCCCATTTCACTCATCCAGGGCTCAACACACCACGGGCCCCTCATCACCCATTACTATCCTCTCACAGTCTTCTCTCAA
>JAAMPI010000132.1:0-61753 GCA_013054445.1 Cudoniella acicularis
CTCTATTCTCCCGAAACTTCCTCTTAAGAACCACCGTAAACTCTATATCCATGTTCTTCGACGTCTCAAACACTTCCTTATACGTATCTAACTGCATAAAGGGATTTTCGCTGATTTTAATAAGCTGTAGCGCAGGTATCTTGCTTAAATCGTTGGTGCTTGTGCGAGGCAGTTGTTTTGGATACAGAAGACCTATGTAAAGGGTTATTGTTTGTTAGTTTTATTTTTTTGGGGGGTTTTGGGGGGGGGGGGGGCAAAATAAAGGATGGAATAGGAATGATTTCTTACCTTCAGATTTTGTAGAGCAATTATTTCGTCTGGTAACGAGGTGATTTTATTTTTCGCCAAATCCAATATTTCCAGCTTCGTAAGCGCCGTTATCTTCTTCAATGTCAGTCTAGTTCTTTTTTCTGGTTGAGGGCTTTTTTTTTTCATGGCCTCTTACCGGTAAAGGAAAAGTCTTGATTCGGTTGTTCCTCATATTCAGATAGCGCAGGTTTAGAAAGAAATCAGTAGTTGATAAGCCTTTTAGAAGATTGTGCGAGAGTGCTAGCCTAGAAAAAAAGAGAAAAGGGCGGTAATTAGTTTGGCGGTTCTTACAGAAAGGAAGCGGGGAGGAGGAGGTTTACATACCGGGATATTCTGTTCGCAATATCGGGCGAGGAAATTTCAGAGGGTATGCTGGTTAGAGAGCGACCGCTCAAACCCAGCGCCACAAGTGCTGGTTCCCCTTCTTTTCCTGTAGACGCAGCCTCCGCTTCTGCGTCTGCGAGGGCATTTTTGATGATCTCTTCAAGGTTATCAGATTTAAGTTCGATTTGGGGTTTTACAGAATTCTCGTCGAGGAGTTTGGCGACAAAAGGAGAGGGTTTCTGAGGTTGTGTTGTGGGCTCTGGTGAAGTATTGATAAGGGGGGAGGAATAGGAAGGTGGAGATGAGGATTGGGTTTTGAGTTTGTCTAGCTCTGCTTCGCAGTTTGTCCAGCGTTTTAGGAGGTTGAGAAATACTTGGCGAGTGTCGGTGTTGGAGGGGGTTGCTGTCCATGTTGCTGGTCTGATGACGGAGGAAGTGTCAACTGTGTAAGGTGAAGATATCCATATAAAAGCACGGAACGGTTGTGTGTTTCGTTTGTTGTGTAGAGGAATTCTTTGCTGGTCTGAAACGTTTTCCTCTGGCAATTCAAGCTTTTCGTTGATATCTTCTTCATCCAAAGTCTCCAGTTCAATGGTTTCTAGATCGCCCTCTGCAGATTTCTGCGCAACAATCAGGCTGGCGGCAACGGTATGCGCTTCTTGATCTTCGGCATCCGTTTGGAGGGTGTGGTTAATTCCAGATTCCCTGTTTAAACCAGCTCAAGGATTTTGTTCTAAGTACAGAGAATCCACCTTACCTTCTCAAAGACATTTTTCTTGCAAAATCCAAAGTAGTCAGCATCAAATGAAGCATGAGTTTCATCGACTCCAACTCCGCCTGAATCCTCTGCACCTTCTCCCTCTTAAAAATCCACTTAACCCTCGCTCCGTAATTCATCTCTTTTCCCCCACTCTCACTATTGACATCCTTACTACTTTGTAACTTTGCAACAACCTCGGTAATATCTTCGAAAAGCTCCTAACATCGATCCAATATTTCTTGCGTGGTAGTAATTGCGCTTATTGAAAATCTTGCTGATTGAGCGCGTTCAAGGGTGGTGCCGAGATATTGGAGCACGGAACAAAAAGATGAGATGTTTCGGGCTATGATTATTACGTCGCGTTTTGCAGAGCCGATTGTTGATGCGAGGTCGTATAGGATTAGGGAGGTTTGCGCGCCGATGGTGGCGATTCCCAGAATGGAGGAGACGGTCCCGATTACCTCTGCCATTTTTGTTCTTGGAGTTGTTAGGTTTCTTGCAATAAGAGATAATTGGTCGTAACTTCAGGGAAGGTTTAGAGGAAGTTTAACGAGTGGGGTTCTCCTTTTTTTATCAACCGTCGCGAATGGGGGTGGCGCAGGCAGCTTGCACCTCAATCGGATATGTTCACCGAGGCATCGTTCTCGTGATACCTTTGTTAACTTCAACAGAAATATATACCTTGAGAAGAGTAAGCCCCCCTTTTATTCTGGACATGACTACTGCAAAGTACAAAAAATAATTTCTTATTACCTTCATCAAAGTAGTGCATTGCTGTTGTTTAGTGAGGAGTGTAAAAACACAGTGGATGATCCCCTAATAATTAGCTAGAGCTCCTGAAAATTAGCGAGCGAAGCCGAAAATCTCCCGAGCTGGAAAAGTGGAATTTTTTAAGTAAGGTGAGGTGTTGAGAGAACTCTTTAGGAAGGATAGTAGAGTTGTAACAAATTAATCAACTGGTTTGAAATTTTTTGAAATGGAATTATGTTCTCTGGTAGACGCAGAAGCGAGGAATGAGTCTTGGTGGGAGGGTTGGGAAGGATAGGGTGTTAGAAGTGTCAAAACTTTGAGACTTACTTCTATGCTAAAGTCTTTCAAATTTTACTTTCAATTCAAGTACATTCGGAATGGATTCTCCTCAATACGCTCTTGTTTGATTTTCAAAAAAGAGAAATCATTCAGATTCATTCAAGTCATCACACTAGCACTGTAGTAATGCAATCCTTTTAGAGAAAGAAGAATGGTCAGGCCGAAATATCACGAAGACTTCAAAACACAGAAAACAGGAACTGTTGATGAAGGCGATGCTTGATTGATATACATACTTCTATCCAAGTGAAGACTTTTTGCCGACCGATAGGGTATCTATATAAACTCCCCGGATCATTCCAAAATTCTGATCTCCATACCACCATATACAAATCCATTTCTGTTATACAATATAAAATAACACATTTTATCGTCCCCAAGCTTTGCAATGGTGTGACGTGAGAATTGTGAGTGAGTCGTGTCGAATTTTGGAATGCTGTTGTTCTTCCGTGTTTCGTTTGGCTCTGCTCCTTTTTGCTGAGAGCCGAGTACCTCTGGCTAAATTTTCAATCTTAATATCATGTGAGTGGCGCGTTGGTGGCACAGCAAATTAGAGACCGTCGTGTCTCCAAAGTGTTGCCATTCACACGCGCCTTCATGCAATTCCAAGAGCTGCATGCGAGGCGACGCGTAAGAGTTCCAAGCAACATGACAAACAAGCATTTGTTTCGAGAGCTGTCGTCCCTCCCCTTTCCGCTATTGCTGTGGCTTTTCCGTCGACTATTCGAAGTTTCCAATCTGTGATTGGACTCGAATGTATCGAAAGCGTTCAAAATATCATACATATCGCAATGCATCTCCAAGACTATATTGCCCTCGGAAGAAATCCTGCATCGAGCCCATGGGGACGTTATGCAAAACGACTTGGGCTGACACAGGCTGACAAGGCTCCTTGACAATCTCAGTTTGTACACTCGCATCCACGTATCTCGTTCGCGCTGGTGTGGGAGGAGCTGCAGCAGCTGCTGCTTCAAGAGCTCTCTCCGCTAAAATACGGTCCTTGGCCATCAAAATCGTCTTCTTCTCTGGCCATGCCGATCGTACAGGTGGAACTCCAACCAAGATACTCCGTCTCCGTCTGTGTTCTGCGCTCGGCATCTCTGCCTTGGAACCCAATCTTGTGAGCAGTTGCTCGCCGGCAGGAATTGCTGGCAATTTTGGCTCCGCGTTTATGATTGGAGCTGGTTGAGCTCCCATGAATGTCCTCCTTCGCTCCAGCTTCGGTGATTCTGGGGCTGGGGGGGACTATCGGTTGTGTTGTGGTAGGGCTCGAAACAGTGTGCGCTTTCTTTCTCATCATACTCCTTGCCACATCTGCCAGTTTGGGAACGGGTTTGCTATCGCTTGGCTGAACATTCGCATCGCGACTCGAGAGCTTGCCAAATTTATCGGACGCGAAGAAGTCATCATTCGATCCGAAAGAGACCTGGAGTGAAGGTAAATGTCGAGTGCCGCCGTGTTCTGGGAACAACCACCTATGGAGACTTTCTGGGAGCTTATTGCTTTCTGTCCGATGTCAGCGACTCGGAAACTATTTTAGCTCCCGATTTGACGGTCAACGTGGGTAGTACCTTGATGAAATTGGTTGTCTATGTCTTCCCACGAGATATAAAAGCGATCAAATGCCCCAAATGCGACGCAGAGAACATTCTGAACATTTTTCAAATCCCTCAGAGTCGTCATTCCATCTTTCGCAACTGCTGCAAGTTCATTTGGCGGGTCTTTTTCAACGAAGCGAGGAGAATTTGGCTGGGCCCTAAGTTCAATTAGAATTCATTTTTCGTTGTGGCAGGCGTTCAAAATTAATGCTTACATGGTCTCTGTTGCTCTCTTGGCCCATCGTGGAGAATCTGGTGACGAGTCTCTCGATGTAAGAGGAGTACTCGCGACTGAATCTGGTATAAACGAGTCGGAAGTCCGTGAAAAGCTCAAGACCCTTCCTAAGGCTTCTGGAATTGATGAATATGATGTTCTTGACGAACTGGGAATTGAGTCTGATATGGAAGTATACGAATTCCTTGCCGAGTTGAATTCTGAGTCGGTCGTTGATGCATACGAGTTTCGTGGAGAAGGACTATGAAGTCCATCTCTCGATGTGTCTAATCGTGGTAAAGAAGCCATTAGGTCTGAGGGCATTGATGTTGATAATGGAGTATAGAAATTATTATGGAAAAAGTCAATCCGAGGTTTCTTCTACCAATCTGGACAGAAGTCGCACGGCGTTCACAAGCGACTCTGGGGATGTTGCCATGGGCACGCGGTTGCCCCTTCTCCACCGTATTGAAACTGGCCTTCTTCAAGCAGTCGAACCACTCTGAGCCTTGACTATCTACCGATGATCAACAAAAGCTTCGCCGGGCCCCTGCAGAGAACAAGCTTCCAAATGCATAATTGGCAGTGGGGATCAGGCCATCTTGCGAGTCTGGCGGGTATGCATTATGGCCACGGTCACAGATTCCATACGCCATGACTGACTAAGCGTTTCGGAACGTATCCGTCGCGATGCTGCTATTTGTCGACGGCTACATAAGAGTTTGAGGCTCGAGGGGACTCGTACGAGGTTCTCGATATCGAATGATGTTGGAAGCTGGCATGTGTCAGGACGGGCTGGGATTGAAGCAGGGGTCACGGGTAACAGTGGGTCTAACGGCGTTAAGGAGACGACGTCTCTCGGAGTTCCCCACGTCAACCAAACAGAAACAACATGGCTTTCGTGTTTGCGGTTCTTAAAATGTCACTCGGAGGAATATGCATCTTTTCGGTATTGATCCTCCTCAATTTAACCCCAGATCGGGTTTCCGCCACGTTAGATGTTGGGATGAATCCACGAATGTGGTTCGATTACCCCCTGCCCCAAGCAATCCGTTCAAACGGCTCGAACTGCAAAAGAAGCAGATGTGAAAGAAGAAACTTATTCAAGAACGACAGATGAAAAGGGGGACTATTCTTGGAACAGGGTTACAGGCTTGACAGCCGCCCCCGAATAGCATCGAGGCTTGATGTTTTGGGCTTCTGTCTGTCCGACTCTGTCACTTCTCTCCTTACCAAATCGGGGTCACGAATTCAAATTTCTGGGAAAACATGGGACGAATGGCTTTCATGATCGCATATCACCCATGGGTGCATCTTTCTTCACCCGCTTCTCCCAACGGACTAGTTCAACCTCCAAGACTATTCGCCCCCGGCCCAACTTCCCCTTCAGTCCATCATCGTCCCGATCGAAATATAACCCCCACATTCCCGCAAATGGCCCTTCTTCTTCCTTCACCGCTACGAAACCCTCCCACTTCTCCAGAGTCAATCTCCGATCTTGGCGTGTGCAGTCAAACGGGCCTGTGATGTTTGGCTGAGCCTCAGTTCGAACTCCGTACTTCACTTGGTAAGTCTCGCGATCCACGTAAATCCAGTTCATGATGGGAGCGATATTTGTGATTGTAGAAACGAGCCCTTCATAAGGTGCGTCGGGATATGGAAGATAGTATCCAGCGAAAGGGTGCATTTGAGAATCAGTCATGTCAGTTTTGACAAATAACTGAGTAAGAAATCAGTGATATTCTATTGAGAAGAGAATTTGGGGAACTTACCCGATTTTGTTTGAGTCCCACTTGTCTGTGGTCAATTTCAAGACTGTATTCTGAGGAGTCGACGCAGCTAACAACGAGATTTGATCTCCTTGCTCGATGCTCTTCTCTTCGGTCCTTCGTCTGTCCTTGCCTAATTGCCTCGTTCGTTGCCAGAAGGGCGGGCGCCGTAATGATCGCAAGAAGCATTGAAGTCATTTTGAAGTATCTTTGCCGTCTCCTCAAAAATCTGAACTATAGACTTTTGCAATTTCGGTTTTGATATGCGCCTTGGTGTTTCCAGTCTTGGTCGTTGAATTGTTAGATTGCTGGGGTTTAATCATGCGAAGGAAAAGTGGTCATATTATAGATCTTCAGCAAGGATATGTATGTCGCGGCATGTGCAGGGTCGGTTTTAAAAACGCAACACGGACCATGTACGAGAACATCACCAGATGATTTTCATCGCCTAGCAATACTATGTATCAGATTTTAGCCTTTCTGTAAGAGGTCCATGGGGCACCGGCGTGATCAGGGTAGTTCCCAGGGCTCCCCCCGAATGGGGGCAATAGGGGGGAGAAACAAAAAAGAACCGAGATTCAATAGCCGGGATAAACCCCCCTTGGTCACAGCGGCCAGACTCTTCACGGCAAATTTTGACACTTGGGATGCCTAACCCGTGTTTTAGAGTCATACATTAGCCCTAAGCGGACCTCGCCAGATACGAATTCCTTCCTATTCAGCGATTTGTTGAGCATTCGTGCGAGCCACCTTCTAGAAGGAATTGTATAAAGCGAACTCTCTTGCCGGCTCGAAAAGAAACTTTCTCTTCACCTCACTCTCATCTTCATACAATAGACAGACCTCCAGGCGAGATCTGATCTTCGATTAATTTCTTCAGTCACCCTTTTTACTCTCTCAATTTTTTTGGAGTCAACTTCTCTCAACCCACCGATAAATCATCACTTGGCCACTCAATCTTGCACCTGTCTCTATCCACCAAAGTCCCTCCAGACCAAAACCTAAACCCAAACCCAAACCAAAAATGTCTTCCACGTGAGTACACCTCTACTCCACACCCAAATTTTTCTTTGTTGATCTTCTCTGAATATCTTCTTCGGTATTCTTCGCAGGGAAATCAAACCACTGACACTCAGAACTAGAGCACCATTCACCTCCACCAATGCCGCTTACTCCCCAAGCGATGACAATGGACGCAAGGCCATGACTGCCAACTTTGGCGGGTCCAGCCTCCCCAGCCTCCCAACATCAGATGGACTCCGTGCCCCTGCCGGTAATTAGCCCCTCCCCTGTTTCCCCCAAAAATAAACAAACAAACTAACCCTCAATAGGTGGTCTCCTCCGTGGCGCAACCGATGAGAACGGAAACCTCACCAAGGCCGCCTTGTTGGTCGGTATCAAGCTCGATCTAGAGGCCGAAGTCCACTTGACCGCGCGGGTACGAGGAGACATCACTGTGGGATTGTACTAGAGGATTTTTTGGAATGAACGCATTGGAATGAGAAATCAGAGAGACGAATGGTCGTCGCTAACTGCTGGGAATTTTGATCGAATTTTGCGAGCGAAGGGACATCAAGAAAAAGATGGAACGGGCGTTTTCGTTTGTGCTGGCGTCGGCAGATTGATGACCATGAGTAGATGGGTCGAGACACTTGTGCTTTGACGATAGATGGTAGCAAGGACTCCCCGTTTGTTGTTTGAATACAAGATTTTATCTTCGAATTTTGCCTCTCTTTTGCAGACATCTGTCTGAGTGGAACTGTTTTGCATATACTCGTATCACGGTGGGTCGCGCTTGGAGAAAATTGTTTGTCTCTTTTTTAGACGAGATCTAACGGTATCTATTACTCGCAGTCCTCCCCCGAGAAAAAAAAGGTCTGGGTGTGCTATGTCCTGCACAGTTTTGTTGAGTTTTAATATGAAGAACCACTTGGTGCTCTTGGCATTCAACCTAACCTAGCGAGGTTGCTGGGCAAGGCGAATAACCCCATCATCAATACGTCTACCATCAAACCGATAAACACCATGATTTAGAGTATCAGGGAACGCATTCCCAGCATATTGGCCCTCAAAACTGCCCCGTTCTCCATACCCTCCGCAGCTACTTCAGGATGGTGGCCTACTGCTAGATGGCCATGGACCTCGTTGGAGTTGTTGAAGATCTTCATGCATATCCAGCACATAGTACTTCCACAGTTTTCGCAGAACATCGAGTTGCAGCCTGCAGAACGTTGAATCCGAGTTCCACACCATTGGCATTGCTTGATACCAAGACTCTCTGCTGATTTCTCTAATTTTTCGTCCAGTGTGTGATCGCAAGGCCGGTTTTCATGTTCTAATTGTCCACATTGGTTGCAGAAATTTTGGAGACAGCCATTGCAGAATGGTGGAGCAGATTCGTTAGAAGGACGATAGAGTGTGTTGCAGTCTGGAGCTGAGTAGTATTTGAATTTACCAGTAAACACCAAGTTGAGGGCTGTTCTGTTGAAAATTTCCGTAAGGACACGATGAAAAACAGCTAATCGAAGGTACAGTTGCATTTCTTGCATTGGGATCAAGACCTTGTATCCGGGCTTATCGCATTGAGGAGAGAGCTTCTTCTTAACGAGCTTGCATGCCCCGATGAAGCAAGTTGAGCAGTAGGCGTGGCCGTAAGGAAGGGGTATGAAATATTCATCCGCATCCATACGCTGCTCCTCTCCGAAACATGAAACACATTTCAGGGAAGGCGAATCGTCGGTTTAATTCTTGTTGTGGCGTGAATTGGTGTCAACTCCCGAAGAATCGGGTTTTTTGGAAAACATGTCTTGCTCACTCCAAACGGGTAGCAGGGCCATGAATTACTGCTTGGATTTAGCCTTGTTATCTTCCGATCCTAACATAAGGAGCTCGCCGTAAAGGTCTATGGCTTCCACGAGTTCAATGTGTACACCGTATGTGGCGTGTATATAGTTGAGGAAGTGCTTGAATGCTTCGGTCTCAATTCGTGGATACCAAACCACTTCACCGTCCTCATCATGCAAAATTTCCCCAACCATGTGCTCTTCCAGAAATGACGTGGTAAGAGCCAGCGCCTTTAGTGCCTGCTCCCCAGATCCTGCAATTTTGAAGTTCATCTGCTCGTGGCTCCTACCCAAGTAAAACTGAACTTTTCCATTGTATCCTTTCTCTTCAAGGAACCTCTTACATGAGGTGGCGATGTCCGGAAAATTGGCGGGGTAGCGGAAATTAAGAGCGAAAATGTGTTGAAGAAGTAAGATGCAATCTTCATCGACTTTTGTCCTATCAATCCACAATTCAAATCGATCATTCGGGATTGTCAACGGATTGTACGCAATGACCTCCACCTTTTCTAACGATGCGTCAGCGGTTCGGACAATCTGGTTGTAAAGTAAGAAGGCCGCTAAAGGATGATTGAACTCGACAACCGAAGAACCGGCAACTTCTCGGAGATGGCATGCAGTAGTCGAATAATTAGGAAGTGACGGAAGTTGCAACGAAGCTATTTGTGGTTCGACAAAGTGGCTACAGACTTCGGGAGAAATACGTGGTGTAGAAATCAGACATAAGTAGTCTCCGGCAACTGAGATATTGGAAACACCACTGTCGGACTCATCGTATTGCACTAAGGCTCTGTTGATTTTCGTGAGGAGGGGAAATTGGGGTTCGTTTCCAGAATCAGGCTATATGTATTTGATTAGTATAAATCAACAAAAGGATGGAGGATTTGTCAATGGAATACCTCCTCAATATCACTCATGTTGCTGTCTAACTCAGACATGGTTGCAGCCTCAGACAAGTAGGTGTTCAAAGGAACAAGGTGGCATAAAGTCGAAGTTTGTCGTCTTTTCCAGGGTTCAAAAAGAAAAAGACACGCTCAAAGAATGCTCTTCTTGGTCTCGTCGAAAAGTTTGCTTGTGGTGAAAGTGCAAGTGTAGGGGTATTCGTGAAATGCAAGAAGTTCGAACCCAGGACGTTCGATTTGCGTAGTTCGAACTCTATAAGAAGCTCGTTGACCGGTACAAAGCTGTGGCAACAGTCGAAATAGCTGCAAGCATTGAAATGTATCAATGTAAAGTAAAGGCAGAAGGGGTATCTTACAAGCTTCAAGGCAGCAAATAGCTGAACCAAGTTCAATTGTTTCTGAAGTGGTCTTTGCACGCAGAGGTGAAGAAAGGTTGTTGACAAGGATATGGTATTTAAGAAGAGAGCTAGCCATTAAGCTTAAATAACTGACCTAGCAAATAGCAGCAACTCAAAGTGAATATTTCTTGATTTGTCACATCGTGGCATAAGTTTACGCCAGGAAGTACATTTTTCTATTTTTAGCAGGGGGTTTTATCCTGACTACTGTTTTCCATCTAGGCCCGAAAAGCAATCCAACCTACATATGAGTAACCTAGCCTTGGCAAGAAGGCGAGCGGAAGCGAATGACCCCATTACCGAGCACCATACCATCGAGGGGGACTCCATTGATATGTCTTCCTTCAAGTTTGTAAACACCAGCAAGTGGAATGCCGGGGAACATTGCGCGCAGGCCGACGAGATCCCGTCTACTAAACACGTATTCCGTAGCAATCTCAAGAGTTTGATGATCCGCAGCCAAATGTTTGCGTGCCTTCTCTTCTGTGGTGAAGATTCTTAAACAGACCAAGAAAATAGCAGCTCCGCATCTGCAAAGCACTGTATTACAGCTTCTGGTATGTTCAATAGGAGTTGAACAAGTTGGACAAAGCTTGATATCATTTCTGGTTATAGACTCATTCGATTTTGGATCTGGACGCTGTTGACAATCGGGGCTATGATGTTTCAGATGACCATTCCGGTTACAAAAGAATTGGAGACAGCCAGTGCAAAAACGAGGTCCCGTTGACGAACTTAGGCGATAAAGGGTATTGCAGTCCGGTCCACGGCAATATCCAAAGCCACCATTCTCGGGGCTATACAAGAACCAAACATTGAATGAAGTCTCGAGGAGGTTTTCCAGTACTTTGAGGGGGATATTTGCCGCCAGGTCTTCCATAGAGAATGAGACTTCACAGCCAGGCTCATCGCATCGAAGTGGGAAATCCCAAGTTTGAGGATCCCTACACTTCTTTAGGAGGCATTCTTTGCAGTATCTGTGGCCGCAAGTGAACTTTGCGGAGGAGTCGTCAAGCTCTGTCCAGCATCGAACACAATTTGGAAGAAACTTCAACTCCCGATTATAAGCTGGAACCAGAGCACAGTAGCTGGAGGACTCAGATGGAGGGGGAGGCTGGGTGAGATTAGATAGCACTGAGTGAATGATTTGAGTGTCTTGCATAGTTCCATGGCGCCGACTGATATCCGGTGCGGAAACTTGCAGTTCCAAGGCAGTCGAAAGCTGACTTCCGGATACGTGTTTAGCAACAGACAGTGAATTGGCCGCAAGCTGAATATCCCGTACGACTTTGTCCTTCTTTTCAGCGGTACCAAATACCAAGACCTGCTTTTTTAATTCGTTGACCTTAATATACACATTGCGTTTCGTGGACAAGAATTTGGCGTAAGGCTTGAAATCCTCCTTGGTGAATATTGGAATCCAAAGGCTATATCCATCAGTGTCCCCTCCTACTGTTCCAATCATGTATTTCTCCACAAGTGTTTTGATCCGGGCCATAGCTCTTAATGCATGCAGATTTCCACTGCCGCTAATTTTCAGAGTCGTTTCTTCAAGAATTGAAGTTTCATGCACGTCTACCTTGAATTGTGCGCTGTGGTTTTGCTCTTGTGCTTCCTTTGTACAAGATTCGAATACGTCCATATAGAACGAAGGGTACGAAAGAGTCATAATTATTTGGTGTTCAAAATGCACATGACAACCATCATGAATCTTTTCATTTTCCAGTCGATCGAAAATTTGAAGCGCTTGCAGTGGATTCTCAAAGAGTAGAGAAGCGGTAAAGTGTGACCTCTCTAGTTCCACGGTCCTATTTTTAACCAGCTCGATTGATTCGCAGCCGTTGGTTTTGAGTAGATCCATGACCTTTCGTTTTCTTTCATTGTTCAATTCCTCGGGTATGTTCAATCCAAGTCGAAAACGAGTATTTGGCACTGCTAGAACTAGGTAGGCGTTGACTTGCACCCCTGTCAGTGGTGTGAAATCCGTCCAAGGTTTGATGGAGCTCTCATACATTTGACGGAGCTAGAATGCTGCACTTTGACTTTTGAACTTGACCTCTGTAGATTTTGAAGACTGCATGATCATGTATTCAGCCTCTCCGTATGGGTTCTTACGGGATTAAATTCGCGGCTTAATAAATAGGAAAAAGGCCTCCTTGGTAATTGGTGGTGTAAAACTGATGTATGAGTAGTCACCTGTTACTGTGAGATCAGAAACGATGGCACCGCTGCTGAATTGCACTAAAGCTCCGTTGAAGATTCTTGTAAAGGGGAATTGTTCAGAATCTTTCTGATGTGGCTGGATTTGGTCAAATCAGCCCGAATTGGAAGAAAACCCAGATAATTTCCTGGTTACATACATCCTTCTCCGCCATCGTCAGATTAAAAATGAAACCTAAGTTCCTGTGCTTATCAGGATTTAGGATCGCCTTGGAAGAGGGTGGTCGAAATCACGTCTGAAAAGGTATTTTTTCGTTCGAGCTGATGTGTATATGTCAGCTTGTGTTGAACGAAGATGACATCAGAACTGGTCTTTTTGTTAGACATTGCTATTGCATTGGGGATACAGGGAAACGTTTCTCTACAGTGTATAGAAGTGCCTATTAATATAATTAGTGCGAACGTAGTTACGTACCTACTACCAAGTCAGCTGTAGTTGCAAATGTTCACAGGCAACACCAAGGACTGATGTAACTTTAAAATTTCAACACAACCAAACTCTGAGCGATGTTCACCCTTGTAACCTTTACAAGTGAATACGTGGAAGTGATTGTTGTGCGCCTGTAGACAGGGGTGCAATAGAAGACTGAATGAGCTAGCCTAAATTGTTCATGTGATCCTAAATATATGTCGCATTTACTAAAGCCCGCCTGCTGTGTGAAAAGGGAGAGGAGAAAAAGCTTACCTGAGGTCGAGTCTCTTCTGAACTAGGATTTCATGGATCCAGGTTTAGTGTTTTGTGTTGGATGGGAAGAGCATATCTAATTTTTTTTTTGGAATGTTAATTAGATAATCTTCCAGAGATTGTCCCATTTTTATGATGAATTGCTGTGATTTTCTAAGCATTGAAGGTGAACATCAAGAATTGATATCTATCTGCACCTGTATCAAGTACACGGGACGGATGAAATATGGGCCGGGTATTGGGTGTCCGTTAGCGAGAGCAGTAAGTATTAGAAAAAAAGGGGGGGAAGGAGGAAGGGGGGGGGGGTTTAATGTCGTTTTCCTATAGACAGTTTTATGGACCTGCCAGGCTATATCTACTAATATTTCCTACGAATGTGAGCGTCACCTTCTTGGGTATTGTGGTTTGATGAGGGGTATAAACCGTACAGATGGGTTCCCAACCATCTCGTACATATTGATAATAGATGTACATAAAACAGGTTTACATGATATCATACAACGGCGCAATTCTAGTCTTTCATGAACCCAAACCCAAAGCTTCGCCAGCAATTGGATCTTCGTCCTCAGAACCAGCATACGCGCTTCCTCGATTTATTACCTCAAACCGATCAGGTCGCCAAGGCCATCGCATCCAAGATTCCAGTATCGCTTTGTATATGCGAGTGGATAAAGTTCGAACCGGAACTATACTCAAGTCCAAACTGCCGCCTTGAAACGGGTCTTGAAGCTCCGGACAATCAATAAGAAGCCATTCGAACGCGCCTGGCCAGAGCTGTTCTAGAGCTCTTTTGGTGGATTGGCCAGGGGACAAATTGAGTGTGGATATAATGAATTCCAATATATCGTAATTGGCCTGGTAATCCTGTTTTAGAATAGGCCAAAGTGGTTGGGGGTGGAAATCAAGCAGCGCCAACTGGTGCTTGGGGAAAAATTCGTCAGGGAAGACTCGGAGAGGCTCGACGTCTCTCCGATCATACATGAACGCAAGAACACTATCTTTGGCCGCCCGATCATTATCCATTGCAGCTTTTGCAGCCTGCCTAGTCTGCTCTGCCGGGAAGTTGTCAATGTAGTCTTTCAGTTCCGTCACAAGCTGAGAGAGTTCTTCCCTCATCTCAGAAGTGTCCCCTTTAGCTTTAAAAATCTCCTTTTCCAATTCTATGATTCTGTCCTGCATTAGAATGCAGCTAAGGGCGGTATCGTTCCTCTTCACGTCTCCAATTTTTTTTGTACCGCAAAGTATTCATGCGAAGCCATTCGGGAGAATCCGCATAAACGTAAGAAGGCCTGCCAATATGGCTATCAGAGGTACGGAGTTTGTCAGTGAACCTGGAAAAGCGTCCAGCGGCAAAGTCAGCCTCCAGACTTTCCAGTTCTTTATAGTAGGCAAACCCAGCGCGATTTTTATTTATCGCAGGCGTCGCGAGGTTACTTGATAGCTGGTCAGATAATAGACGTTCGTGTACAACACTTCTCCGGTGTTCTGGAACCTCTATACCCACTGCTCCCATATTTTGGAGAACCCTACGAGTTTGGCGGAAGTCAAGGTTCTCAGACCTCAGGAAGATACCCGTTGTGGTCGTGGAAGAGGCAACCTCCTCGATCTTCCCGCAGCTGACTTCGGCCTCCACAGCTGCCTTTTTTCGTAAAGATATGTGCCGTGGGAGGGGGAGGTGCCTCTCCTCATCCTCAACCCAAATGAGCATTCGAACTAAACCATATTTGTGAAATAGAGATTTTGCCCGAACAGCGGTCATAAGCTGATGAAGCACAAGTGACGTAACAGAGGAGAAGCCCTTGAAATTCTTTTTGGGCCAGTATGCCAGATTTGCCACGAAAAGAAGAGTGTCGTTGGGCTGCTCTATTCTGGGATCATTCTTTTCGAGCACTTCCTGAAAAGGAAGATATTCCTCCGACAAGACTCGTTCTAAATGTGACCAGATGACGCCAGGTTTGGGGACTAGCACATATTTCGAGTCCTTAGCATCCAGTAGCGGTTGAAGCATTGGTTCGTAAAGTTTGATGTCCTGTTCCATGAGAATATGAGTTCTAGGCTTCAAAAATTCATGTAGCTTAGAAGACCATAGTCCCGCTCCAGGGTTTATCTCAATTATATCGCAGCCGATGTGTTTCGTTAGGGATGGTTTCATGCGCTCCAGAATACCATCTACAATCGTCAGCACCGAGGGTGGACCGAGGGTGGACAGACCTACCACATAGTGGCGGGCTCACAATATTGACCCTTTTGGTGTCTCCCAAGGGCTGTCTTCGCGCACTGCCACCATATCCTTTGTACAGCTGCTCCTCGAGCTTGCTCTGAATAGGATCCTTGCCGTGTGACCCCCTGCTTGTGTACTTTCGTTTTGCTTTCGAAGGCTCTGTGGTGCTTGTTTCCGGCATTTCGACATTGTTGGATCCAATTGGAATATCTTCACCCTTCTGCTGCGCCATCGCCACAGTTCTGGCTGAGCCTGCATTTTGTTCTGCTCGAAGGGTAGTACATTGATAAAATCGTCGCGGATGTTGGGTGTGTCTGTATGGGCTTAGCAGCGCTGGTCTGAATGCAGTGACACGGCGCAACATCAAGAAGCATACAGAGTGTGGTGGCCGGGAGCTTGGCGCAAAATTTGCAACAGGAGCACAAGGATGGATCAAAACCGTGAAGACAACAAGACGGAGGCGCTTCGCGAGTGAGTTGAATATGAATGGTGTGGCCAAGAACCCAGGGCTGAAATATCTATGATCAGGTCAGGGGAGGCTGAGAGGAGTGTAGTAGAAAAGTTTCCGCGGGTCCGTTCTGCCGGCATTCACCGCCTTCCAAGCTCGCCACAAAATGCTTGTTGCTTCAAGAGCCTGAGCGTGACGCGGAGCATTGGGACTTCAACCCAGGCAACAGAAATCGACCACAACCGCCCACTTCTCAGTGAGTGCGAATGAGACGCACTTTGTTCAGTCACATCCATGGACCGTCTTATTTGAGGTCTTGCTGCTACCCACTGAGCACTCCTTGTCCTTACACAATTTTGCATGCCCTCCAAGAACCATGGCGGGGTCAATATTGCAGGCGTCACGGCCCATGAGTGTCGCGGAGATTGCAGCAAAGGCGAAGGACTTTGATTTCGATCCCTATATTGCACTGAAATACTGGTTGCGGACGGCCACTACACTCCTTCGCGAGGTTTGTCTGGACTTTCTCAATTGATGCGGGTGGGATCTTCGGAATGCTGATATGATGATTTTCTAGGCACAAATCTACGAGCACGAGCGAAATGACCAGCAGGCATACCTCTTGCTCTTGCGATATGCTATACTTGTAGCGGAGAAGCTCCCCACTCACCCGTCTGCGGCTGAGCCCGAGAATCGACGAGCCATCAAAGCGATTCAAAGCACTGTTCCCGACATACTCGATCGACTGGAGGCTCCGGGGGCCTATCAACGCTCGACACAGCACATGGCAGAAGGCTTTGGAGCGCAGAAGAGAGGCGAAGATTCCGACGGGTGAAGAGAGACCTAGGCCGACATCTCGAGATCTAGCGGCCTCTGACCCAGCAGTGGCAGGTAACACAACGACACTATCTGCAGCGGAAAACAGTGAGTTGGCAGTCAAATTAGCTTATAAAGAGATCAGAAGGAGAGACGCTGCTCGCAAAGCCACACGCCAAGCAGGAGTCTCGGAGGAAGAGGAGCAGGAGAGGCGGACTGCTGGTGTTTGGGATGATTGGGAGGCTGCGCTTTCAAAGAACGTGCAGCCTGTTCAAGATGATGATGAAATTAGGAAAAACATGGAGGCGTCAAGGCGGAGAATGGATGGATCTCACGATATTGTCCCAGATGGAGTCAAAAGGCGGGTGACAAAGCCTCCACCGCGACCACCCCGGCCAGAGCAACAGAGGAATGGCCACAGCGAGTACCGATATCCGTCAATATCGAAATCGCAGCCTTTACAATACAACGACTCCTCCCACGAACCCCGGTCTAGATCGAAATCGCCTCGTAGGGCATATCTCCCGCCAAAGCCACCTAAAGAAAAAATTGAGGAACCCCTAGTAGCCCCGGAACCACCAATCCGCCCCGAAAAGGCAATTCCCGAGCCTGAAGATGCTAATATGGCTACGCTGAAACAACCTTCGACATTTACCTTCAGACCTTCAGCATATCTGGAAAACGGGAATCCTCTTCGTACTGTCTTTCTTCCACCTACCCTTCGAGAACGCTTCCTTGCCTATGCCGCCCCAAACACTCGGAAGAACCTCGAGACTTGCGGCATGCTATGTGGCACATTGATTTCAAATGCATTGTTCATCTCCAAAGTTGTTATTCCTGAACAAGAAAGCACAAGCGATACGTGCGAGACGATTAACGAAAGTGCATTTTTTGACTACTGCGCTTCTGAGGATTTAATGGTACTTGGTTGGATCCATACCCACCCTACACAAACATGTTTCATGAGTAGTCGAGATCTACACACCCACGCCGGGTATCAGATCATGATGCCCGAAAGCATTGCAATTGTGTGTGCGCCGAGCAAAAATCCCTCGTAAGTAAAATAAGTTTGTCTTTTTGAAGTTATCCTAACAAGTTTGATAGATGGGGGGTTTTCCGTTTGACAGACCCGCCGGGGATGCAGTCTGTGCTTAACTGCCGGAAAACTGGGCTCTTCCATCCTCATGATGAAAGTAACATCTATACCGATGCTTTAAGGCCAGGACATGTCTTTGAGGCCGAGGGAATGGAGTTTGAAGTGATAGATATGAGACCGAAATAATTTTGACGAAAATGATGAATGCATATGGTTTGCTCTGAAGCACAGCGTTGGCGTTAGGCTTGGTGGGTTTTGACGGAGTAGAGCGGTTAGTAGCTATTGCATCTTTAGATCATATCTTATATTGGCAACAATGATAAAGTTTCCATTCCAGGCCATTCCCGTGGTTTGTCAATAAACTATTTGAGCGACGGTCTTCTCTTGATCTATTGTTTCGTCTCTACGTTAAAGCTCTGCTTATCTCTTTCCAAATTCAAAGGAAGAGTTGGTGGTTGTAGTGCGTCAATTCCGCTAATTTACACGTGTTGTTGATTTTACTGGATGTCTCTTATTGTTGCATCTGTTGCTGAGCATTAGACCCCTGAGAGCTTTAGGGTTTAAAGCGATTGCAAGCCGAGTTGTTTCGGAAAATCGTGAATACGGATAGTCGAAGCTGCCAGATTTTTTTTTCATCTCTTGTACCTGTTTAAATATCTTTAGGTTTATTGGCGCAGCTGTCGCCAAATTGGCCTGAGCCCTATTTTAGTGTCCCTCTTTGCTACTAAATTAGGTGCTAAAAACAAATTCTTTAAATTCATTTGAGATAGGGAGAGAGTCGCGTCCTTCTAATAATAGCATAGTAGTTGAGCCTACATTATGGAGGGATTTCTTTTCTGAAAGCATTCTTCTCTTTCGCTATAAGCTCGTTCTATCAAAGAACATATAGCAAACATAACCAGTTTTATTTTCTTCATATTTATTTGGAAGTTCAACTTCCAGGGCGCGTATAAATTCGCAATAAGTATCTAAGCACTGCTGCGAATATCTGAGAATGCTGGTGAGTACAATGTAACCCTTGCTGCTAAGAATTGCACTAATTGTTGGTATTTGGGAAATGGATCCCTCAATCTATTGCGAAGAAGAATACGAAGAGGCACTTATCCGTTGCTGCATCAGGGTGGCTGATGACGGGAATCCGGGAACGACTCAATCGACACCCCCAGGTGTTGATGCTCTAGACCGCCGGTTATAAGTAGTTAGCGCGGCCGGGCCTCGCGCACCCTTCTTTTATTTTATTACCTATTCGCGATACAGTTTTTTTAAAAAATTAGAATCGCATTCAATATCCTCCTGTGCAGGGAATACAGTTAATTATCAGATTATTTTTGTCTTTTATGATTACTTAGATATTAATTATTCAAGATCGTATAAGAAATTAGGCGACCCTACTATAGTTATAGGGTACCCGCTAATTTTTAGGCGGCCCTCACTAAACTTCAAGCTATGCCGTAGTATAGTAGCTTACAACCCTCTCTTTCATTTAATTACACTTTAAATATAGGCTTTATTAATTATTTAATAAACTTACTACTGCCTACCTATCTAACTATCTGTAGCTAGATTTCAATGGTATAAAAAATCGCGAAATGCACACATATGTATGCGATAGGAAGGTTGGCGTATATATAGTCCTACCAAGCGTATTTCTGAGCCCTAGGAAGGTTTTCTGCCGATCGATGCCCGGCGGTCGATTGAGTAGTTTCCCGGGAATCCGTTGTGATGACTAATCGATCTTCCTTACATAAGCAAATTTTTAGTGTGGCATGCCGACTAGCAACGCCAACCTTACATAAGCATCACATGGTGACTAACTTACATCTTGAAAAAACTTTCCAACTTTTGGTTACAAACATTCTTACACAGTGCATGAGACGAGTACGACAAATTACATGGCTATTTTAACCATAGAGACAACGATTACATATTCATTGAAGCATTCTGTGCGACATGGCCCCCTCGGAACCGTCCCGATCCGCATGTCCGACGCTCACATCAATATTGAGTATTTGTTTCCTCCAACCCCTGTTTGACCAGGCTACATAGGTGGCTGACCTTCCGAATTAGAAGCGAGATGTTTTTTCGAAGCTGCACGGTGTCAGGGATGCACCTGAGTAACTGTGCTGGCATACCTAATCGCCATTTGATAGCGTTCAAGATTCCCGAGGCATTAACGTTCATGATCAATCCACATTTCCCCAAGGGTGGCGCCGTCGCGTACAAGTAAGCACTTATCGAATAGGCGAGGTAGATGGATGTGATCGAGGAAGACAGGTAACAAGTTGGCGATCTCTCAAAAGCTCAATTTGCGAGCAACGGTTGATGACCAGGAGATGAGAAGTATCTTAAGGACATTGTTCCCAGCATCACAGGTCAACTTTATCTGCAACCAGTCGGTAAAACCACTTTTGATGATGCCAAGTGGGAGTGGACGTACCTTGTCTTATATTCATTCTACGCTCGTCAAAGTCAAGTTTCTTTTGAAACTTGCCGTAGCAAATTTGAGATGCTAGGACAGTTCAAGTGTTCCCAGCATTCTTATAAGCATTTTCAAAAGATCGAAGCGTAGCGTCTATGTGTCGGAGTGCCTCTGTCACGCTTTTTACTCCTGCGTTGCTAGCGGAGATGGAAGAACGATCGCCGGTCAAGAAGTCTTGGATGTGTCGGGCGGCTAGTGCCTTTTGCTCTCTCTTCGATGCTCGACGGAATCCCTGATCTCTGTTGGTTGAGGAAAGAATTGTTAGCCTTTGATTGGATTTTAGAGTTCGGTTTAGACATTGATGGATGATACTTACTCGCCAGAGGAGCCGTTGACAGCATATGTCGATGATGTGTTGCTTTGAGGCATGTTGATAACGTTGTCAGATGCTGTTGATTCTTTCGTTTTGATGTTGTCGTGTGAATGGTTTTGTGTTTATTTGTTTTGTGTAGATGGGTTTGTGTGGAGAGTTTGTGCAGATGTTTTGTGTCGCGGCTTTTGAGTAGACGTCTCTATGAAGTATGTGATTTCGGGTTGAGTTTTCTTGTTCGTGCTGATATATATATGGTTTTGTTTTGAGAAGCAATCGCGTGGTAAAATATAAGGCTGTGGGGAACAAATCGTGGATTCGAAAATAATCTGAGATGGGCACAGAATATGATTTGATGTATAGGGTTCGAAGAAGCTTTGGCGAACTGTCAAGGTATACGTGAATCTTTTTTCGACACAACTTCTTGTCTGATGCAATGAAGGCTGGTTTGAACATTTTTGATGGTGGGGAATCGGGGCGATATATATACAAAGGAGGAGGACGTTCTCGAGTTGGAAAGTGGAAAGGGTCTCGAGGCAACAATGGCAGTCGGAAGAACACTAAAAACGAAAGTGTGCTGAGACTGCCAGCGCGACGACCTTTCGGTCGGAACGACCTTGGTCTTGCCCATGCTCCCCGCAAGGCCATGGTCCAGGGTCGCCTGTGGGATGGGTGAAGCTATGGGGGCAACGAGGCGCCCAATGGTGTAAGGTAATGCTGGTCGAAGGGGAGTGGGACTATCAGGCCAGCAGCGAATGCGCCGGGGAAGGTTAACCGATCGTTATTATTCGAGTGTTGTGTATTTCTAAATAACGGAATCCATTACCTCAGATATAAGGAATGGAGATTGGACACCACTCTTTCTCACATTGGAGCGAGACCTCTGCGCCCCAAATCCGTCAGCAGCCGAATTCAGACTCAAACCCATGAAAATCCGAAAATCCACCCAATCCCCCCTTCCACTCTCGTCCGCCAGTGGTGACTGACACCAACACGAGGAAGCTCCGGATCCCGCACCCGCAGTTAAGTTTGCAAATCTCGACACCCGTCGCGCAATCCCAGGGGCTCTCACCAGCAAACAGGGCGGGGTGCTTCCAGCTTCTAATCCCCGTTATTTTAAGAAACTCTTAGTGGAGTGAGCCTGCCTGCTTTGCCGAGCCGCTGTCCCCAGCCTTACCGCTTCTAATCCCCGTTATTTTAAGAAACTCTACTCTCCTAGTGGAACAAGGCACACCTGCTTTGCCGAGCCGCCGTTCCCGCAGCCTTCCCGCTGGAAAGTCGTAGTAACCTCCCCTACCTAAGTAACCCTCTCCCACCGCCATCGCCATACGCCCGCCAAGTTTTGGAGAAAGGAATGTCGAGTTTAGAGTGTCGAGAGACAAACTATCCTAACCCCCCACTCTCCCCCGATTTTTAGAAAGTGACTTGTGCGCCAGGTACTACCTACTTTGTATTCAGAAACACGTCACTCTATGAAGATACGGTATTTGAGCCTCCCAGTGCGTGCGCTGGAGTCCGCTGGGTGTTGGTGGCTGCCCGTGCGTCATGAAGCCGACTGCTCGCCGGCTTTCGAGCCTTTCATTCGATCGTCGATCAGCGGAGCAGCTGGACTAATTTCGACTGGGGGCTTTTCAACGCCACACAGCCCAGCCCAGCACATGGCATGCTGCGCGACGCAGATCAGAGCATGGTACACTAAGTTCTTCCGACACCCGGCTTCGACTGAGCTGTCAAGCAACTCTCCCGCATTTGGCGTCAAGAAAGAGGCCTGCACGGGGCAGCTTGGTCCCTGCGCCTGGCGTCAGAAGAGCCCCTCAAGACTGGTCTGCGACCTCATAAAAGATTGGTGCGTTCTCGATCTTGTGATCTACGCAGGGGCAGCAAAAGGCAGATTGCGCATGCCCGCCTTACAATTGGTGCAGTCTGGAACCATACGAAATACTACGGAATAGAGGGGAGTCAAGACGTCGACTTGGGGGTTTTCGTTACAATGGGAACTGATAAAACTCGGATTTCCAAGTCACAGCAGTGGCCAGAAACACTCGAGGGACCTTTTAGATGACAAAGAAATCTTGAGCGAGGTCTCCTGGTTGCTCATTCTACTGTGCTACTGTAGCTTGGAAACCCGAGTTTTATCAGCCCCTACGGTTTTGCTGCCGAGGAAATCGTGAAGACGGGATGACTCGGTGAAGATCGATCTGACGGCCTTACTCCGCACGTTAGGACGACTCGTACTCGAGTAGGCTCGTAGGGCAGGATGAGGGTAACTTACACTCTGCACTATCCTGTGCAACGCCGTTCAGCTCGGCAGCTTCCACAAATGGTGGCGTCAAATTCGTCAACCTTTCTTCTGCGCTCGCCCCTCCCGTCGCTCCCCCCTAATTCCTCGCGATCCAAGGTCAAGCACACCTCTCCAGCACGCCCCCTAGCAGAGTAAGGCATGCCTCGTTAGTTGGCAGGACTGCAGGAGGCGGTAATATAATGACCCCCACCAGCTGGCTCTGGCTGGTCGAGAGTCCCGTCGAGACGACGCGCTTCGCTCCTTTCATCCGATCTCGAAAGCCTGCCTTAGCACGCTGAAAATACACGTTTTAGGCTTCAAGGGACCCTGTAGCCGTTACTAAGGCGTGGGCCAATAGATCCCAGTGCTCCAGACCGTATATTTCTAGCGGGGATTTACTTTACCTTACAGTAACAGCCTCCTGGTCCCTGGATGGTTCTTCTGCAGGTGCGGGATTTGGCCCATCGTCCTACAAAGGGCCTAAAGTGAGATTTTGGTACGAATCGTACGGACTTTTCCACACCCCTGCAGTTCTTGGAGAGTTCCTCTGCATGTGCAGGATGTGCCACCAACACCGAGAGTGAGATCATGTTCCCCGCGACACTCTAGGGTCAGGCAGTCGCGCAATTATGAATTACAGGTACCGTCTTAAAAGATCTACACATACACCCCTAAAAACTGAACACCTCCATGCAGCCCAGATCACTTTAGCCGAGCTCTGCCGTTGAGATCAAAGCACCTACAGTGAGATGTGTTACACACGACCTCCCCCTCTCAACCTCGAAAGCACTGCACCCTGTACGCAGGAGAAATAACATTTGTTAGCAACTCCGATCCGAGCCAGCGCATACGGCACAGTTCTCAAGGCTTATTCTCAAGGCTGAATGACATAAGCCAAAGTTTGGAACATATTCTTGGCAGTCCTTGAATTTATGTTTGTCAAGGCTGAGTAACATAAGCCAAAGTTTAGAATACTTGAGTTTCTGTTTATCAAGGCTGAATGACATAAGCCCGATTACGCTTTCCGAGTTATGTGCTTTTGCTTCCCACCTTAAAGCACAGATAACTTTTTAGCTGCCTTACGACTAGGATTCTTTCATAGCTATTTTTGTTTCCACTTTTCGTGTCCACTAGCGGCCTAACCTCATTACTCTATAATATCTCCTTAACGTTCACTGGTGAAATACTTTGTGATATAGACCTCTAAAGCACCTAGTTTACTTCTTATTTTGTTGTGATTTTTTAATTGTATGCATCTACTCTTCCTGCGTGTTTCTAGTTATAAAGAAGGGGCCAAATTACTCTGACGGCGTGTTATAATATTACATTGCGAAAGGATTCACGAAGAAATTCATAATCTGTGCAGCTGTAATTTTAATAGCAACAGTGATGGAATTTCAGTCGAAGACTATTCTACTTTCAAACTGCGCCTTCCAACTTAACTCGACCGACCCGAGCCTAGTTGATTCACCCTCACTTCCCGCTGTCGAGGCGATACTCGGGTGTCGGATCTGTATAAACCTCATCAACAGGATCCTCGATGATTTCAAGCGCATTAAACCTGAAGGAAAGTCTCGAAGGCATTCGCTAGAAATTTCCTGTCCAGAAAAGGATAAACCGTGTCGATTTGGTCGAGAGGTATGCACATGATTTGATACGCACCTTGGTCAAGGCAAAGTCTAGGTTCAGCTTGTAATAGGTTGGGGGCGCATTGAGCGGAGCAGGAATCGGCGCTGGAGTTGGCATATTTAAGAGATGATTAGGTGCCGGGAGAAAGAAGGTTGTGGGATGCGAGGTGAAAAGAATCGCGGCTTGCTCTGTTCTAAGGCACTCACTAATTATAGATTTGACTAATGCCTTTACTAGGATCACTAATTTAACACCCAAAAAGGTCGGTGCATAAAGTTAAGGGGTGTAACTAGCTATCTTTTTTCCACAAGGTGATATTAATATTATTAGCGAAAAATAAAATACTCTAGAAAGTTTCTTTCTGCTTATTTAAAATCTTTTCTGGCTATTAGAGTATATAAATAAAATTCATGAAAATTTGAACTGAAATTTAAATACAGGGGCTTACTTTTATTTCTAAGAAACTCAACTATATTTACTCTAAATATAGCGTATAGATGTAACAATCAAAGCTAATGTACTAATAAACATTTTGTTATAATACGTGAAACCCGTAATTGGCGAGTGATTCGGGACAGCTCTAATGAAATTCAATAGCCGGCCCGCAATATCTAATTGAGATTGTAGGCTTCTTTTCTAATCCACCGAGCCCTGAAAGGCTCGGGACATAGAGTTCTTGCACCGGGGGGACAAGTTATACAGGTCGAGCGCACGTTGATAGGCAAACATTTGCCCAAACAGTATGGACTCAATATGAGACCCAAATTATTAAGGTGAAATTTTGTGATGGATTCCTCATTCGAGGACAGATTTCAAGTACTGTAGCAATATCAGAATTACGTTTAAGCTAGAGATCGGTTCAGTCATACCTGCAATGTCCCTATACTAATACCAGCCTCGGACAATGGACCTTGGGCAAGCGTCACTTGTGCCAGCATCTTTTTCCGCTTTTGGATATCGACAATTTGCTACAAGATTGTCAGTATTTTGGATAATTAGGAGTTACTTCTGTTCAGCATCCGGCGTACGTAGAATTCAGTATACGAGTTGGTAGCAGCTTACCTCTTCGAATGAATCTCTCATCAAGTATCGGATCGTAGTGATCTGGCGTTTTTGGCCAACTCGATGGACTCGACAGAGAGCTTGTTCTTCAATCATTGGGTTCCAGTGAGGTTCAATTAGATAAGCTCGTGAACCAGCGGTGAGATCGAGGCTATGGGCACCAATCAATGATAGGTAGACGACGCTATTATGGAAACAACTCACCCTGCACCACCACAAGTGATGGAAACAAGAATGACACGAACGGAATCATCACGCTGGAATGCAAGTAAAGCCTCACTTCTTTTAGCAAGAGACGTCTTCCCATCAATTCTTGTATATGTGATCCCCTTGTAGTTCATCATCAACTGAACAAGATCAAGCGTATTAGTCCAGTACGAAAACACAACACTGGAAAATATCAGCCTTTTGAACAAGTACTATAATGTCGGAGTTGATGAAGACCTTTTCTCTGTGGTATTATTTTTGTAAAGATCTGCCACAAGAGCTTTGATCTTCGAAGACATAGATTCGATGGTAAATGCCACATCAAAGTCTACTACTGGTGTCACAGGTGCTGAAATATCGCTACTCCCTAGTAAGTACTCGTTATCGTAAGGCGATTGGTCTATTCTGTCGTCGCTGGCTTGAGAAATGCATCGTTCGCAGATCATCGGTTCACAAGGGGATGTTTGGCGCTGGGTCTCAAACCCAGACGAAACTGGGCCTTCGAGAATATCCTCTAGCAGGGCTGCACCGCAATTTAAGCAAGAGGCAGCACCACCCAGAATATTGTCATAAAACGAGTCAGAAGCCTCCCCTGGAGACCAACCGCCTAGCGAACGTTGGGTTCGACCTGTTTTATGTTCGATCATAGGTTGGGCGAGAAGACCATGATTACAAATCAAACGGAGAATGTTAAGCAGGCGTAGAGCGTTGAAAGTTTTGCCACCTCGATTTCCAGAAGAGATGGCCTCTTCGAGGAGCGCTCTTGATTGGGTCTTTGCCGCCTCATATTTCTCTCGTTCAGCTTGCGTAAAGTTGAGATAATGGATTTCGTCGACTCGAGGTGGAAGCTGAACCACGGCTTTAGTACGACTAATCGTGATAGCTCGCACCAGAGTTTTAAGTCTCAGGAATCCTTGGGCATCTGTACCACGACGACTTTGCCACGGTTTGAAGATTTCTTCTTCGAAAGTCTTCTTATCAGAATAAGGATAAACTTTCAAGAACCTGACAATACTGGCGAAATCTGCGAGCTTGTTTTGGATAGGAGTCCCAGTGATCGCCCATCGCCTCGTTGAACGGAGAGCGCAACACGCTTGGGCTAGTTGGCTTTGTGGGTTCTGGATGGTATGAGCTGTTCAAGTTAGTAGTGCTCGAGTAAATTCTATAGGATACTTCACCTTCATCTAAAATCACACGATGCCAAGTCAACGAAAATATAGATTTCTCGTTTCCTGGCTGTCCGTTGAGTTTCCTCCAAATTGCAGAGACCGTATGGTATGTTGTAAGGACAATATCGTACTGCCCTAGGAACTCTGTGCCTTTCCTATTCTGGCCATGGTAAACGTGACATTTCAATTTCCCCGGTCGGAGATGTCTAAATAGTTTCGGTATCATAAGAGATTCAAGTACGGCTAAATCATTTAAGGACTCACAAAAGGAATTGCTTTTCCCAAGCCTGTATTACTATTCCCGCGTTAGTCAGAGAGCAGTAGCCGCGATTTTTATACGTACAAGCTGGAGGTACAATGAGCAAAGTGGTCTTCATGATGGTGGATGGCATAAAGTCGATAGGGGCGGGTAGGCACGCCTGATTAGCTGCAATTAGACATATCATGCTAAGGGTCTTGCCTAAACCCATGTCATCCGCTAGCAGACCTCCCCGGAAGTCTAGGGGCGCTTCATCCGTGCTGTATCCACTGACATTATTCCTATAACTAACGATGCGTGTTATTGAATGAAATTTGATGAAGAATTTCGAGGCTTACCTAAATCGCCCTAAAGAATCTTTCTGTCGGCTCCATATGTCACGACAACCATCGTCTAGGCCCCAGCCTTCCTCCCGGCGCACCATAAAAGTCAACGCTTGTTTTTGATGCCTGCAGTATCTATTAGCCGCTTGTAAACTGATGTTGAGTGGGGGATCCACTGAAATAACGCAATTTTTACAATGTCGGGTGCTTCAGTCTCTGGCAATGGGATCTCATCCTCCATCAATTGTGCAAGTAAATCGGGTCCAACTTCCAGTCGCTCGATCTCTAGATTTCCAAGTACTAAGTCAAATGAATCGGCCATCACAATCTTACTTGAATTCGGTTGGATGATATGTGGGTTCCGGTACGGGACGCACCGCTTACACCCAAGTGGATCTTGAAGATACCTCTTGTGCTTCGATAAGTATTCTCCCACCTTTTCCCAAATCTCCTCTCTGCCGAAGATAATTGTGTTCAGAAACCACGACTGTGATGGGTTTCCACGGCGTTTGCCATTCTGACGAAGACTTCCGGCGGGGGATTCTGATTTTGAATGGCAGTACAGTTGTGTTTTGATTTTAGCCACATTTCCTAGCTCACGAATTATTCGTGCCGACGTTAGGCATGGTATATCGAAAGTAATTAAGCCGCGGTCGAGCTCTGAAGAAAGACGGTTAGGGCTATGGAAGTTGACAGGTATATTTTTCGAGCTCGAGTTCGGGACTAACCCACTCGTGAGGTTTGCGGGTATGTTACATAACTGCGTCAAATCCCAATTAGTGGGTGATCTGGTGGAAGTATGCTTGGAGGCAATTGATTTCGTACGAACCATTCCGAAACAGCATTCCGATGGTTCCTGGATGCTGAGCCGCCTCCGCTTGGCCGGCCGGGAGCTGTCGGCCGGCACATCCATCTTCCTTTGGCAACAAACAGGTAGGTAATCACGATGAATAAATGTCTGATGTCTCATAAATGTATGTCGAGAAACGCTATGATGTGCAGTGCATCATAAAAATCGAGATGCCAGCTACAACAGCATGATTATTGGCAGTGTAGACGAGGCAAACCGTGGTAGGCCCAAGGCTGCGCTGCCTTGGAGAAAGCCCTTGGAGAAAGCCATTGCAGAAAGCTCACCGCAGCGCCAGCGCACATTGTGACACAATTAGTTTTCTCCTCTTTTTCCACCTCTGATTTTCTTGTTTTTGATTATTTGTCGGTTTCCATTCTATTGCATAACGTTATGTTATGGCGGATCCTAAAGACGTCGTCGCCGAGGCGATTGAGAAGCTCAAACGGTCGGTCTCTGAAGAAGATGCGCACAAATTTTCATCGACAGAGTTAGAAGATGTCTGGTCGGCTGTTCGCGGGATCGACAGCAAACAGAGGAAGCGGTTATCAGCGCAGAATCTACGCCGCATCGAACCTCTGTTGCGAGGGATCGAGAAATACACCAAGGTGGTTGAGGTCTTGTGTAATGGAACGCCTTACATGCCATATGTCTGGGCTTGTACAAGTACTCTCAGCCTACTCAATAATTGAAGTGGCTCACTACATTTAGGCTCCGATCAAGTTGATGCTTGAGGTTCGCATCCCTAACGAGTAACCCGTATCTAAAATTGCAGGCTGATCCGCCCAGTAGATTGCGAGTCACCACCGGGATGTCTTTGAAGCTCTGCTTTCAACGTACGCTGACATTGGCGCCGCCCTGCCACGGTTCGACCGTTATAAGAAGGCTTTCGGCAATAACCGCGAATTTCAGTACGTCCTTGCTGCAGTATACGCTACAATTCTCGATTTCCATCAACGCGCATACAAATTCTTTCGGCGAAGAGGTAATTGAACTCCACCTTGACCACTTTTTGCCTGCTGAGAATTGACTATAGCATGGCATGTTTTATTTCTCTCTGGAAGGACTTTGGAAGTCGATTTGACGCCATCATTGATTCTCTAAAGAAACAGCGAGATTTTGTCGATATCGAGGCAGCGTCTTTTAACATCGTCGAAGGGAAAGAGTCGCGCATGAGAATCCAAGATGATATTCGACAGAGGCAAAAACGAGACCTAGAAATATTAGAGGAAAACGAAAAGAATGCGAGAATTTCTCAGTTACAGCACTCAACTGCCTGGCTGCTTATGGATGAAAAGATCCAGGAGACAGAGTACGAAAGGACCTCAAAAGACGACACGACAGAACATGCGAGTGGATAGCGAATGAGCCGCAGTTGAAGAGTTGGATAAAGGATGATGCAAAGGGTCCTTGCCTTTGGCTTGATGGAAAGCCTGGATCAGATACGCGCTCATTTCGCGCCGAGACAACGTCGTTGCTAATACCACAATCTAAGGCAAGAGTGTCATGTGTTCGTATATTATTCAAACACTGACAAATATACCGCACCTGACTGTTTGCTACTACTTTTGTAACAGCCAGGATACTAGCAACGCTTGTCACCAGATCCTGACTATCATTGTACTACAAATTCTTAGACAGCATCCTGATATTTGCACGTTTATCGCCAACGAGTTTGTCTATCGCGAAGTTGCGGAATGGCTCAACTTAGAATCTTAGTGCCACAGCTCCTTGAGATAATTGCATATACAAGAATCGTTGTTGGTGGGATCGACGAATGCTCAAAAGAAACCAGAAAACGATATTAAAAGAACTTGAGGTAGTTTGTACAGGGCTATCAACACACTGCAAGGTTCTTTTCTCGAGTCGAAAAGAGGTCCATATTTATAAAAAGCTTTCTAAACACCCTCAAATTTCGCTGGACGGACGGCATCAAAGTCGGCGGGGATATCCGATCCTTTGTGAAATACAAGATATCGAAGCTCCTACATCTGATCAAGAGTTATTGGACAGGATTGAGTCAATGTTAGTAGAAAAGGCAAATGGTAAAATTTCAACGCTATAACAAAGACATTGACGCTAATCTCCAAGTAGGTATGTTCTTGTGGGTCCGATTAGTCGTTAATGAGCTCAAATACTGCTATAGTGATACAGCTTTGGAAGAAACGGCCAGAAGCCTACCAAAGGGCCTCAAAGCAGCGTGAGTAATATATCCGCAGTTCTGCAAACCACCCGTTCTGGACCATTAACGGACTTGCAGATACGGACGTATCCTCGACCGGATTATGGATTCGAGTAACTCTAGGAATGCAAGATATATGGCTATTCGGATTCTAGAATGGATGGCTTGTTCTTTCAGAATACTAAAGAGCTACGAGCTCCTCAATGGTATCATTTTTGATGCTTCAAATACAACCTTAACAACCAAGACAAAAGTCTGGAAAGAAATACTAGATCTTTGTCGACCTCTCATCGAAGAGGGACCCGCTAACACTGTAGATTTCGTACACTTTTCGGCAAAAGAGTAACAACCTCTTCTTAGAGTAAGGGACACACGATGGCTGACTTCCGTAGATATATCCTTGAAGAAGAGTATCTAGCGGAGCGCCCTTTAATATGGCGTGAGAACGCACACTTAGATATTTCCTTCTCTTGTGTAGCCTTTCTAAATATCTGCGTCTCTTTATTGCCAGAAAATTCCACACAAGCTCAAAGGGCGGGTATTATCGTTCGTGGATTTCATGGCCTGCAGGTCTACGCCGATATGTTCTGGTATAGACATCTTCTGGCATATTGCGGCCTATTAGGTCAACACAAACGACAATTCTCCACAGAACTTCTGGATCAACTTCAGCTTCTATTGAGATTTAGGAAAGAGGATAGTCAAGCGCTTGTTCCAGAATCTAACGCCAGAATAGAGAAGGATGCGACTAAAGATCCCGCTCTCGAGGCGTTAAATCACATCCCGGATGTCAAGAGGCTAGTCTCGGATGTCCTTATGTTCCGAGCCAAGATGGCCCGAGAGGATGCTTTTGAAAAGTCTCCCGAGAGTAAGCTCCCTTTCATATCAAAATTTGGGGGCCAAACCCTGATATGTAGCAGGGAATTTTTTGGACTCATATAACCTGGATCCAACGCACTTCAGTGCCGTCCGCCACCATTATCAACAGACAGTTGAGTTTCTATTGGACGGCAGGGCTCTGATGATCTTTCCCGAGAATGATCTCCAAGGCTTCCGAGAAATATACGGCGCCTCGGCTTATGTATGCCGCTACCTACATTGTATCTTCAGCACCGATGGCTTTGAATATTCCTCTCAGCGAGCTAAGCACGAGTCACAACATCAGCGTCGATTTCGCTGCGCACATCCCTCTTGTTTCTATTTCACGGCCGGATTTATCGCCCGGAACCTTCTAAATAAACACAATGAAAAATACCATCCCAGCCATTGCGGAAGGTCCCAGCCTTGCGGCAAGCCTTGCATTTACGTTCCAGGAGTTACCCCAGGATTTCGATTTCGATTTCGACGCTTTCCTAAAACAGGGCAATTATTTGGGCTCAGCCTCCAACAATTTCAATTTCGATTTCAATTTTCAAATTCCAGATTTCAACCCTTTCCCAAGCCAAGACGGTGATAGATAGACAAGCCCAATTTCGACGCGTTTCCTCCAGAGCATAGCGATTGAATTAGCGCGGAATAACCCTATCACGGGTTCGCTAGTACTGACATCAAATTTTCGGTGTTTTCGAACATACCTCCTAGTGTTTAAGGCGAATCATGTCACCTTAGTTTCCAGTTATTCATTTTTTACACAAAAAGAGTCATGTCACTCGTCAAAAAGAATTCTTTTATATCACATAAAGCTGCCTTTCGCGACTTAGATACAGGTACAAGGTTCTCATTTCCATATGTAATATTTTTCTTTCTAAATTATACGTGGAAGAAAGTTGCGAGTTATTGCAGAGTTTGTGAAAAGCACTATATTTTCACATCAAAAATCCAAAGTATGACCTAGTATACCACAAATGCTTTAAAATGCCGGAAATGTGTTATTTTCTATGCTCTATATAACTTCATTTCCATCACAAAACTCCAATTTTTAACTCCATAAGGTGCAATCCCTTACAAAAAGCAAAAGGAAAAACCAAGTCTTGCATTAAAATTTACAAAATTAAACAAAATAATGAAGTCCGATCCTGACAATGTCGAATGCCTCTCAATAACTTCAAGTGTTCTTTACCAGCCACTGCACTCGACAAAGTCATTGCCAGGAGCACCATCGTGGGTCATCAAGCCGCAGAAAAGAACCGGGTAAGTGTTGCTCCCCTTTTTTGTTTCGGGCTGAATTTGAATACTATTTTCCCAATTAGTAAAATTCTTCTTTGAAAGTCTTTCAGTGACTTGTGACATACACGATACGATCAGCTTGCGGGTTCTCAGCACGAGTTCGGTCGCTGCTATCACCACCATTGAAGATCTTGTCGGTAAAGAGAGGGTATTCCTGCTTATCACCCGTGCATTGGGCTTTGAAATTTCCAATCTCAGGTGGGTTTCCGCGGTTCTGGAAAGTGTGAGGGTATGTTTGGGAGCCTGTTGCGTGAAATGTTAGCTTTCCACATTTTCGGAGATCCAGACCTTTTTTGAGGTTGGAGAACATACCGACGCCAAGGTTGGGTGCTTTAATGTTAAGTCTTGCGGCACTCTCAGCAGTGTCCTCCAAATGGCTTTCGGAGAAGACGCGAGCGGCGGCTTGGTGAGCACCCCCTCCGCACTTGGCTGAGGATGGAAATCCGACGAATTGGAGTTTGGGGGTTTGGCCCCTTTCTTCCACTACGGGGGCGGCTTCACTCCCAGCGAGGAAGAGAGCGGCGTAGATGGCAACTTGTGAGAACTTCATCTTGAAAGTGGTGGGTGAAGTGTTGGTTGATGAGGTAAGTATGAGTGAAAGTAGTTTCGGAGAAGTAGAAGGAAGTTTTTAAAACGGGTTGGAAATTGAAGTGAAGATGCTGAGACTGTTGAGATTGGAGTGATGATGCTCGAATCTTGGTAAGGGAAAGGGTCATTATATACCTCAATTGACCTTCAGCCTTCTCTCAACTTTCAACTGTCATGAAAGTACCCGAAGCACTGTGCTGCCTATGCACTCGGATTACTGAAGAAGGAAGCGGCTTACTGTACTTCACCACATGTTAATTTAAGCTTGAAAATGCCCTCAAACCCTCTAGTGTCACCCGAATTCTCAATACGCCTATCGAAATGCTTGATTGTTATGATTTCAATTAACGCTAGATTAGCCTGAAAACCCCGCCTGGGCCGCAGCTAGTGCAAGGAATTATTTGAGGCTCGTAAGTGCTTAGCAGTAGGTTGCCGAATGGTCAGATTGTTTAGGCTGGTTTTATCCATATTGTTCCGCGGTTTTAAGCCTTGCTCTGACGAAGGGTTGAGGGGTGTTTCGCACGGGCTCACCGAGGCTGGCTTCAACAAGATCAGCGAGCTGGTCACTTTGTTGAGATTCTAGAAGCTTTCTTACTGTTACATGCAGGCGAAAACATGTCAGATCAATCTATTTCACTTTGTTTTAATTCAAATTCTATTTACAATCTTTCGTGCAAATTAATTCGGATGATTGAATACTCAACTTTTGCCCCTTTTCACCGCTACTTACAGGTTTTTGTGCCTCCCAACATTCTCCTATACCTTGCTTTAATTAAATTTGTTCTACAATACATAAAATTGAATATCCCAAAAAATTGGATCTGACAATTAAATGGTCATCTCAAGTCCCGAAATGCCGGGAACCCCCAGCTCACGTTCGGCAAAGTCAGCAGGGCCGAGTGTAATCGCTAAAAAGTAGCTTTAGGCTTTGCAGCACTGCCCTGTTTCGCGATTTAGTGATTGGAGGGCGGTTATTTGTCGTGCATTAGTGCCCGTGACAGTGCTTCAGAGAGAATGCGCAGGTACTATTTTGGGGAGACGTTCGACTTCGTCGTTCTTACATAACCTTTCCATACCTCGTTAATCGCATCGGTATTCAATCTCAATTTACAACTCTTCTTTGACAAATATATATCGAGCTGGATCTTGAAACAATCTTGCTCCCAATACTAAGAACCAGGCTTGTGCATTATTCGAGACCTTCACTATGCCGCAATTAGAAAATTACGAGGTATTCCTGGAAAAACAGGTCAAATCAGGAAAACCTCGATTGAAACTTGAAGAGTGAGGACTTTCAAATTCACTTTCAAATTCATGACGCTGATCAAGGGACAGAGCTGCTGCTATTCGTGAGTTTTTCCAGGGGAAAGCTACGCCAGCCGAAGCCGCCACGAGATTTACAAGCGATGTTACTTCTGCAACGAAGAGAAAAGGGGCCGAAGCCAGTTTGAGAACAATATGGGTGCTTATTGAGAACTTGGGCGCGAGATTTCCAGAGCAGCATGACAAGGTGAGATGGCTTGGTCTGAATTTGAAATGATAAAGCTGACGGCCCATTTTAATTTCTAGCTCATACAATTAATGGAAGCCATCATAGCACTCCCAGATATGATACTGGGCTCTGAGTGCATTGTGCATTGGCCCAACTTGCCATTCATGAAGGAAATATGGGCAGACGGCAAGCAACCGCCATCACGAATTCATGTCAGAAGATGCTAACATTTTCCCTCACAGAAGGATGGGACAACACCCCAACCGAGCGCATCAACCGCGTCGCCTTTGAAGCAAAACTCTACAAGCACGACATCTTCATCACAAGCTACAACGGCTTCTCAATCCTCTCTGAAACATTCGAATACTCCCCCTCCACTCCACCGCAACTCGACACTGCCTCAAATCGCAAACTCAGTGTCGATATCCAGTTAGCTGAGAAGTGGATTCTGAATGCTGGGGAAAAACTCTTTACTTGCACAGATATTTATGAGAATTGCAGGTTTGAAACTGCGGGTGGCTTGTGGAAGGGTGCAAAGGGTTTCAGTAGGAAGCGTTGGGCGTTTTGGAGGCAGAGGGCGAGTGAGATTGGTTCGTGGAAGGAGTTGGGCAGTGAGACGAGGGAGGCCGCTTGGGCGATTGTGGAGGTTATGGAAAGTATTGAGGGTGAGGCGGGATGGTGATTTGGGGTCTTATTCTATCTCAATGCGAGATATCAGCGAAAATTATGAATCGGTCAATCGAGGTTCGTAAAGTAGAAAGTGATTTGCTGCCGCCGTTGGCAGATAATCTAACTATGAAAGGGCTTAAGCGAGCCCCTGAAAACCGAACAAAGCGAAACCGTAGGAACCCTGCCACATATTAAATCTGAACACGCAACTCAAAGGCTTCGATCGCCGATAAAATCAAGCCGTCGTGGCCCACCTGGACATCCATAGATACTTCTTATCATAGATGGATCATTAAACTGACTCAGAAGAAAGATCTAGACGAAATGCGCTGGCTGTCATAGCAAGCTTTCCGAGCCAAAGCCAATGAGGGGCATTTCCCCTTCGGCGTAGGTCTTATTATTTTGAGGGCCGTCGTAAATCCTCATCAATTTGGAAATAAGAAAGCCGACCTCATCGCGAAGTGTCACAAAGTCGTTCGGAACGAGGCTGACCGAATAGAAATGCACCAGAATTCCGAGTTAGTTCGTTCGTTCGTTTACATCAAATGTAAGCGAACAAATTCTCTTTAAAAAGACAGGCATGCACTTCCATCTAGATATGAATGCACTGCATTTGAATAGTGAAAGAGGAGGAATAAATTGAAGTCGGTACAAGTCCTCAACCTAAGCTTAATTACAGCAAGCCAGAAAGGTAAGAAAGACTCGATTTTGTCTTCTTGTGGTGCACTCGAAAAGATTGAAAGAAAGAGAGTACGAAGATATTTTTTATCGCTGAGGTGCTGGCTGGGTAGAGGAAACGACTCGACTGTCTTCAGAGAGCACTTTAAATATTTAATTTTATACGAGTAGTCTACTCTTTTAGTGATTTCGGTATATTTATAAATTTGATTATAAAAGGCTAATATATTCTCTCCCCTAGTCCTCACTTACTGCAAGCTAATCAATTATATCGCTTCGGGTTAAAAGAAAATACTTTAAAAGTTAAATACTTTATAGATAAGCCAGATATTTATACTTCTAGCGTTATAATATTAGTTTAAATATAAAATATATATGTTATATAAGCTTTATTAATAATTGTTGGAGGTAAGGGTATAGCCGTAGTACGCGGTATATAGTATATAGAAGATAAATCTATATAGTCGTCGGTAGGCGGCTAAGGTGGACGGCGGAAGAAGGGTCGTGTGAGGAGGAGGCGTTGGTAGGCAAAGAAGTCACGTGTAGCAGGAAAAAGATTCAGTACAGAACTAATCTCTGGCCCCGAGGGGTCCAGAGAAGCCCCCTTTTTATTAGCTATCTGCCACCGACGGGGGTCCGATGCCAAGACCTAATGATGATAGAAATCAATGGCATTATCTGGCATCCCGTGCCACGTATCAAGTGCCCCAGAACCATGATCCTGGATGTCGGAGGTTTGCTACCGACATCATTCCGGACATCCGCCGACGATCTAAGCCACGTGACGGACGCCCCCTTGCAAGTAAGCGAACCACATCACAATAATCTTCTATCGTCTTTCTCTTATAATCACGATATTAATAGCTCTATTCGTTATAGAGTTATTATTATTAATAACCTATAAACAGGGATATATAGACGTTATAATATAATACTAAATTATTATAACGTTTTAAAATTATTAAATAAAGTCGATAAAGGTATAGAAGGGTATTAAAATACTATTAGAAGACTTATTAGTTATATAAAAAACAAATACTAATATAGTTATTAATAATAAAGAGACGAGTAACATGTCTTTTAAATATAATAATAATAATTTTATCTCTTATATAAGTATAACTTTTAGTCTATATATCTTATTTATTATTCTATTAATATATTAAGAAATAATAACCCTTAAAATAGCTAAAATCGTCTTTTTATAATAGTCTTTTAATATATAATAAGGTCTCTAATAGAGTATAGACACCTCTAAGAATATATAGAATATATAGAACATATAGGGTAAGGGATCTAGGGATTAGTATAGTATATAGGAGGCAGGAAGACTAGGGTAAGAGGGGTAGGAGGGTGACTGGGGAGCTATCGTGCAGTCGGTTTGGTTTGGTTTGTGCTGCGCAGTTGATTTCCTCCGTGGGTTTGATTTTTTTTTACTCGAAGGAAATGCGCAGTGAAAAGTGACTTGTGTCGTGGAAAGCCATTGCCGAAGACTCCCTGAGTGGCTCACTTACCACTAGGTTGACATTAAACCCTCTCAAAATAGACATAAGGGGTCCGGCTATTTCAGCATCTGAACCCCACGAAAGGTACACCGCCACCTTCAGCCCTAAAAAGCTACTCCTTGTAGTACACACAATGACATCTTGGCAGAGCCTCCATGGTGAGATTTTAAAGCAAAGCATCACAAAAGAAGCTTTTCCATTCGTCCCATCCGTGCTACAGAACCTTAATCGGGGTCTGGGGGTGCCGTGGGGCTTGCCAAAAGTGGAGAACTCAATGAGCAGCATTCCAAGTTGGGACTTGCTGGGATGGTTGGGAATTGCTTGCCAGCCAGCACCACACCAGACGTCGACTGATTCTTGACATAAATGCCTCCAGCGCATTCCAACTATTCAGCAGAAAATCAATTCAGCGCTCAAGTGCATCCACCAGATCAGCAGCCAGCTTTAGAAATAGCTTCATATTGCCACGTTTCTGTTCCTTGCATACCTGCATGAGTTTGTTGCTGGTCCCTTCCTGGAACCCCTACAGCCACGAAAAAGGCCAGAACTGCGGTACATCCTAATGCCATGACTTCCTTCTAAGCTTTAAAATTATCGCGTCGCAGATGCATATAACTTTTAACTCTCGTCGCTCAGTGAGGGATAATTAATCCTCCGCGGGCGGCCGACGATTCGAGCCTGTAATTAGAAAATAGTTAGTGGATATGAGGAGTCGTGCGGAGAACTAGGGAAATGTTTAGATTCGATATATATAAGAAGATTGGTGGAGTGGGTTAGAAGAGACTAAGATGTATAGAAGGAAAGTACTGGAGCCATGCCAGCCAATTTGTTAATGTTCGCGCCAAAATGTTCATTTTCGAATTCATCACCTGCCAATTTCTCGTTTGCAAGTAGTAAAACAGGATATGTATAAAATAAAAAACGCAAGGCCTATATACAAAAACACCAACACAATAACCAACCACAAACCACGCCCATGCAATGTTTCGCCGATAATGCACCCACTCTATGCCCTCCCTCACTTTTCGAAATCCCGTCCCTGAAATGCAACCATCCTAAAATCTACAATCCACCAAACCTTACAAACACTGCGAAAAATAAGGGTTAATCTCCTTGCAAGTGAAGCCCGAGGCGCAAGTCGATCCACCCGTCCAGTTCGTTCCTCCACATTGGCCCCACTGTGCCACAGTCTGCCCACTTCCACTGCCGGCACTGGGAGCCGAACTCGGGATCGAAGTAGGAGCCGGCTCCGTCGAAGCTATCCCAGTATCTATAGCTGTTCCATTCGCTGTAGTTGTCCCCGTTTCAGTCGGGATCGGCTCAACACTCGGCTCCCCGCTCTGTACAGCACTTGGGTCAGCACTCGTCGTGGCAAGGGTCGTAGCAGTCGGCTCCGCACTCGGAGCAGGACCTGGAGCTCCAGTCGAAGCAGGACTGCTCGCACCCGATGACCACGTAGCTGCATCCGAGGGTCCAGTAGGCGTCTCATTAATAGCATCATCTGCTCTCGCACACCCACTCTTCGCCGTAATCTCAGCCGGACACGCCACCTGCTTGAAATCGACACTTGGATTGCTGGTCCCCTGGAACCAGTCAAAACGCCAGTAGCAGCCTGCCTTGAGGGCCTCGGGGAAGGAGTCGCAAGCGGAGCGCGAGTCGATACCGCCGTATTGGGCGCCCCAGCCTGCGGAAGGTGCTCCCCATTCGTTGGTACAGCCGTTGAAGATTCCAACGCCACCGCCGGGGATCTGTGGTTTTGGTTAGCTATTGATGTAGAGGAATAAGGCTAGGAGTAACACATACGGAAATGTCGAATTGGTTGGCTGATAGATCACTGCCCGTGTTCGTGGCTTGCACGATCATTTTCTTGCCCGCTACGGCGCCGGATGTGAATGTTAACTCGTAGCAAGCACAACACCAGGAGCTTTCGCTGCCGTCTTTGATCGTTGTAGCGGCAAATCCGTATGAGAGGTCCTCACTAACTGCCCAGGGGGATTCGTTCGAGCACATGTATGCTTCTCCACCGGCGCAGCCAGACGTGGCACCATAGTCCGTGAGGGGGCTGTCGTGGATATCGCAGGTAGTAACGGGATGGGAACCAGCCGCTAAAGTGATCTTTCCTGGCCAGCTGCAAGAAGGTTTGCAACAATCCCAGTAGCGGGTTGTTGTCCCTGAGCCAGATGCCTGGGCATTGGCTTGTAGGAAGTAGGGTAGGAGGGCGAGGAGCGTTGCTTTTGGAAGAACCATCTTGAATGAAGTGAAGTAGCAATGAATTGATCTAATGTTGGGATGTTCTAAAGTATATGTAGAATGAAGCGAAATATTGGTAATGAATGGAGATGAAGTTGGAATGTTTTGAATTGTTTGAAGAACGAAGAAGTAAAACAAACAGCGGTTGTGCACCTCTTTAACCTCATCGTGAGGTTGTCCATGGATTGGGATGCGGGGAGGCCTCAGATGAGCCGCCTCACCACGAGGTCGCACATCGATCCGGTAGGATTCGCTAATTTCGCCCCAGCCCTCATCCCTCACCCTTTATCAAAATCCGCACGATACGATTGAGGAAATCAACGAACCACAGGATGGAGGAAATACGGACCTGGAGTACCTAGGTACGATGGTCCGAGTATGGATTTTTCGTTCCGACCGGAGCAATGTTTACATTTATCCGCACAAGGCAATTTATCCTCACCAAGCTTATTGGGCTCGGCTCTTTCCGAATATCCCTTCCACGTACTTTGCGGGGAAAACGTTGGTAGCATGTGGTATTCCGGGGCCTAATTTGGATATCAAAGGAGGCTCTCCATCTGACTTATGTCTAATGGAAAATAAATTCGATGACGGTCTTCGGAAGCTGGGCCGGGGAGTACGGGTGGCCGTCACTTGACGCGAGTGCCGCGTGTGAATAGGAGACAAGACACGAGGTTATTTCCATCGTGCGAAGGATGCATTGGGAGGCGGGTAAACTCACTTGAGAAGCAGAGGTACCCCATAAACCGATTTAAAAGGATGAAGGATGAGGCTGTCAGATGCTGAAATGAAATGACTTCTTCAGCTGAGTAACCGCAGTCGTTCGCTTAAGTTCATCGGTTTCACGTTAACCTTAAGCGACTAGCGCGAGTCTGGACATCCAGATCCTCACGCCGATGCAACACCACCTCCTGAAGTTATACTCACTTCACGATTCAGCCTACCGTTGGCAGATTTGCTCATTATTGCAAGCAAGTGCGCCCGATCGCAAAAATGCTGCGGCGACCTCATTAAACCCACGGACGGGGGCCCAAAAACATTCCTGCCCTTCAGCGTTTTTGACTCGCTTCTCCTCTCCTCCAGTGCCTCCACAAGCTCTCTCCGGCAGGTCTTCCAGTGGAACCTGGACATGGCTGGCCTGATCCCGAACCGCTCGAAATACACCCGCTGCCGAGCTTGTCATTGAGAATATGGTTTGGCCAGACGAAGTTGCGACCAATACCGATGGGCTATCCCTTCTCGACGACCTCTTCCAACAGCAAACGGCATTGCTTGTGAAAACCGACGGAACCGAAGGGCTGAACAATCTGCGGTGGGCAGACATGGCAATGAGACTCAGGCAGTATCAATGTCAACTTCAACACCTGGAAGGCGGTTCGCTGGGTAACGGCATCCCAACGCGAGGAAGCGTACAAATCTTTTTGAATGGAACAGAAATTGGAAATGCCAGCTCCATGATGCATTTGCCATTCCATTTCGTTGGTAACGAAGTAGCGCGTCGATAAATGAGGTTTTGAATCACTTTGTAACCCCTCTTTAGGAGTACCAAATCCAAGGCAGGGCTATCGGACCGCACAAAGAAATTGACATCGTTTCGAGGTTCGATCGAATCATGAACAGGCAATGCTTCTGTCAAAGTGACACGGAGTCTATTGGCAAATTTGTTCACAATTACACATCGCGGTCCCTAGAGAAGGCATTCTCCCGGCCCTCTTAGACGTGACTTGCCTTTTCCTCGCTGAAATGGAGACCAACCAATGTGAAATTGATTTTTCGGTTATGCTTTTGTCCTGATTGATCAGTAGGAGAAACCGCCAAGCAAGCCACAAAGACTAGCTCGCTCTCGTGGAAACCCTGCCTCAACTGCATCCTTCACAATCCCGCCTTCACTTTCCGTTCTCCATGCCGTTGCTAGAAGAATCGCATTGTGATCTATGTCAGCCAAAACAAAATCGAAAACGCCCCCTTGTTGTTAGTTATTCACGCCCGCTTCCAAGTTGTTCTGTGACCTTCACTCTTCACTCCACCAAGCTTAGGCACCACTCGAAAAAGCACGCATAAACCTGCTTTCTCAGTTAACACATGCAGCCTCGAATTCAATCACCCTCAACACCTCCACATGACTCCTCTCAAAATACCAAAGACATACATGACTGATTGTCAAAATGGCATCCTCCACCGCCACCCCCGCAGCTTCCAACGATGAAGGCACACGCATCCGCCCCTCACTCAACTCCCCAGCCTGGATGCGCATTCCCTGCACCTCAGTTTCCCGCGCCGAGGAATTCTACTCCCAAGTCTTCGGCTGGAAATTCATGAAAACGAACCCGGCCTACCCAAACGACAAACTCTTGGTGTTTTCGATTCCGGGTTCCGCTTTGATGGGCGCGTTAACGCGAGTCGACCCAGACTTGACTCCGGAGGTGGGACCTGACGACAAGAAAGTGCGGGGTATCGTGGTGTATCTGATGGTTGAGGATGTTGAGACGACGCTGGAGAAAGTGGCCGGCGCGGGAGGGAAAGTTGTGCAGGAGAAAACTACAGAGGGGGAACACACTGAGTTAGGGAGTTTTATGGATACCGAGGAGAATTTAGTAGGGGTCTTGAGGTGGTTGATATGATTCGATGTGGAAGCTGAAGTTGAAGCATCGAAGACCCGGGATCTGCCCTCTATCTAGGCCACAGTTCAAAGATTCAGTGATCTTTCACTTTCCTGGCAAACCAAGATAGCGAGAGCAGTAGCACTTACTTCAGAAGCTTTGGATGGTCATTGTTGCCCCAGCTCGTCTCTTTCTCTTCTCAATCTGCCCTCCTCCGCAAGCCCTCCATGCAACTCTGAAAAATATGTGATCCAACCGCTTCTACTGCTTGTGCGCACTTCTATTTGCTCTTTACTATGGATAACGTCCTCTAATTTGACGGCATGGCTAGAGGACGACAAAGCTATTTTAGCATTTGGGAAGCAGTCGGCATAATTTGAGAAGATGTTTTAGGAGCGGTATTTCGTAATCTTCTCCACTTGCGGGAGCCGGGTCTTTCGTGGTAGTTTAACAAAGACAAACATCAACATTCATACAGTACAAGTGATACATGGCCAATTTTCTCTCCCTAAATTTTTCTCCCTAGTTTTCTCTCCCCATTCTTGTTATAATAGAAGTGAATCATAGGGTGTATGAGATGTTTACAGTTGTGAGAAATATTGATAGCGGTAGTGTAACCGAAATATACATGATTAAGAATTTAATCGAGCACTCGCCTATTTTCAAAACTGTGTCTAAGTCAATAGTCGTTCGGCACCTCCCACCCAGTTCTCGCTTAATACCCGAGCGATTACAATATATGATAGAGCAAACGAGTCACCCTACAAAGCACGCCCTAAGACACACCTTCGAAAGAAGCCAGGACCTAAGGTACTATATTCGGGCTTATTCGGGCTCCAGAAACAATGGCTACCACTCCTTGCAACGTGATTATTAACAGCAAAGGCGAGACTCTCGCTATGCATATAGAATACGGCCAAGCCAACAACGCAAGCAATTGCTTTAAGCCCTTCTACGAATTGGAATTCGAAATTGAAGCCGAGAGCCTCAAGAGCTATAACAACGGCGCCCTCCTCCCGGTTCACCTCGGAAATCTTTTTGCGCAAAGATATCGTATTATGCTCAAGATTGGCTGGGGCTCTTACTCGACTGTCTGGCTCACAGTCGACCTACAAAATGGGTATAATTAGACTCTGTCGTCATTGTTTTCTAAGTATGATTTCAAGAGGTCTAGACTAATTTGTTTTTCTCTAGCGAAAGACATGTCGCACTGAAGTTCCTTGCTGCGAGAGAAAAGAAGGAGCTCCTTATCCACAAGTATCTACGATCGGGAATGTATAACGGCGAAGATCACGGCGCGTGCGCGTTTCAGGATAGTTTGAAATATAACAGCGAGGAAAGGCATAATGATAAGAACGGCGAGAACAAGCATGATAATAAGCTCAGCGGCCAGGGCGTGTGTGCGGTCCCGAGCGACGCACCGAACTATAATCATCATTGCGATGGGCAGAGATATATGTTAAGCCTTTCAGATTCCTTTAACATTGGACAATACATAATTCTTGTTGCACCTGTGCTTATTTCGCTACACCAACTTAACGAGACACAAAAACTTCAACTTAATACCAAGACACTTCTCTACCAACTCCTCCAAGGAATGTCCTTCTTACATGGCAAAGGAGTCACACACGAAGATAAATGCGCAACGGGATCGTACTAAAGAAAAACTAGTTGAGAGACACTATCTTACGATATCTAGATTTACATCCTGGAAACATTGCGCTACAATTACCCACCCACCAACGGAGTATCGACGACTTGCGTGTACTCGATTATCCACATATCATTCCTGTGGTAGCAGGCGAAGGGAGTACTATCTGCTCGTTCACTCATTATCCGAAGTACTTGGTATCAAATACTCTTTTTGAGGATTATGTACAGAGGGAAATTCAGCCCGAGAACGCGCTTTCTTCCGCAGAGATACGGATTATTGATCTCAGTAACTGTATTACTGGCTTTCTATCCCTAGCATTCTCTCACCCACTAACTCTATTTCCATAGCATATAAGGACCGACCATCTCCTTTACTCTCAATCAAGCGTTGCGTTCGAGGGTCGGAGTTTGCTGCGGAGAAAGTAAAGGGAGGAATTTTAAACTTAGGAGGTAGTTCTAGTGACGTCTGGTCTACCACCTGCACAGTTCGTTATAACCCCATTAGAGTTACATCTAGATCTTGTTAACAACCAAATTTTTACAGATGTTCGCTCTCGCATTTGGCGATCAACCAAAGCTCTTCGAAAACACTCTCGCTGGCCCAGAACACTTCTTATGGGAAGTTGAGCAGAAGATTGGTCCCCTTTCGTACACATGGCACATTCCGATTCTCGATCCACCACAGCTTTATAGAGGGTTTATGGATACTACAATGACCCCTGATAGGTTTTGGGAGGGCCTTGTTAGGGACTACCGAGGCTCTTGGTCTCGGGAGACGGTTCGGCGGTTTCTAGGGCTAATTCGAAGAATGCTGTTGGTGGATCCAGTACTTCGGCCGTCGATTTATTCGATACTATTAGATGAGTGGTTTGATGATATAAGAGTTACGATTTTTTAAGTTAAAGGTATAGATATTACTGTTATACCACGGAAATGTTTACACTTCTCAACCCTATGTCTCACGTGAGCAGCGCCACCTTTACTCAGGCTCGGCTCAGGCCTGGCTCGGTCTGTTCAGGTCTGCTCACCCTATTTACGTGACACAGCGCAGTCAAGACCTATCTTACTAGAAATCATCAACTCTTAACGAGGGGCCCGAAAAGGCCCCTCCTCCGGCCGGGCATCCCAAATACCAACGGGGATTGCTTCCCGATTAGGAGCTTTAGTCGCCTTCTTCGATTAGGGTTTGATCCGGGAGGTTGGATAAGCAGAGATCAGTATGGCCATCACTAACAACCTACCAGCATCTGCTTCGTATAAATCAAGGTAATCTTAAATGCGCCGTTACCACAGCCGAACTATTTTTCATTCACCTCCACTGCATGTACGTGCATATGGCTCAACGCGGGGAAAGGCTAGGTCCGTGCAATATGCCGCAAGCCAACCACAGCATGAAAAGGCCAAAGAACAGTCCTCCAATGTCTGTGCGCACGCAAGCCACCGTCACACTATTCGGATCTGACTGAATGTGGATGTTTGGTGAGGGGAACACGACGACATTAGCCGAATCCTCCTTTCCGTGTCGTGGATTTGGAGAAAACCCACCAATTGCAGCACCATTCTCAGAATAAAACTGGTCTGAAACATGGTTTGGGACTATATCAGGACTGGGTCCCGCCTACCAAGATTCGCCTTATTTGGGACCGTTTTAATCTGTTCGATGGATCCCTGGCTGAGCAAGTCGACTTTTCCGTCCATGATCAATTTACAGAACGAAAAAATAACAACAACAGTCTAGACCCGACGGTGTCCATGAGACCTGATGGCTCTCAGTGCCCACGCGACACAGGCCTTCTTTAAGGCCAGACAAGCCTCCACCGACCTCCCTTACGATGACTATGGTCCGCGGCTAAACATAGCTATCTGGTTCTTGACTGGCGTGGCTACTGTCTTCCTCAGTCTCCGCCTGTATTGCAAATGTATCCGGCAAAAAAAATTGTGGTGGGACGACTACATCCTCATCGCTGCCTTCGTGCGAACCCCTTTCCTCTAATAATTAAGAACGCACTCCTCATTGATACCCTCTATTCAGGTTGCCTTACTTGCCCAAACATCCTTGCTATCTGTCTGTATCCATCTCGGCCTCGGCAAACATAGCTGGGATATTATGGATTGGGTCTCCTACCTATATGTGGCCAACATAACAGGCGTCTGCTCCATCATTGCCGCTGCCTGGAGCAAGACCTCTTTCGCAGTCACATTGCTTCGTTTGTCTACAGGCTGGATGCGCTGGCTCATTTGGTTCATTATCGCAAGTGTCAACATCTTCCTGGGTCTCAGCTGTATTTTCACATACGTGCAGTGTAAGCCCGTAAGAAGGTTGTGGGACAACTCAATATCAGGGACTTGCTGGCCGCAAGATGTTATAATCAAGTATAATTCTTTCTCGTCGGGTAAGTGTACGCCCCGTCCATTTGTAATCCAGATAGTACGCACTTGGAAAGTTCTCGTACTAACTGTTTCTAAATCTAGCTTGGTCTGGAGCAATGGACATTCTCCTAGCTACACTTCCGTGGTGGCTCATCAGTAGACTTACCCTGAATAAAAAGGAGCGTATTGGTGTTCTAGTAGGGATGAGCATAGGCAGCGTGTAAGACTTGGATTGCCCCTTAATACTATAGGCGAGATGTGACCGCTTATACAACTTCTGCAGTGCTGGCGTAACGTCAATCGCTAAGACGGCGACTTTATCCGCTATTAAGAACCCCGATACTAGTAAGTGGACATCTTCACGCTTTCACTATTATTCACATACTAACGGAGAGGTCCAAGTCGCCACCGCTAGTCTTATGATCCTCGCTACGGCCGAGACTGCAATCACTATCGCCGCGGCATCTATTCCCGTCCTTCGCGTCTTTATCAGAAATACTATACAGTCGCAGTCTTCACGAGATAACAGCCAAAAAACACAGTTTTCACGCAATATAAGCGGTTTCGAGCTTCTTACGCCCCCCTCTCTAGTTCGAATAGATACCTCTAAAAGAGTGAGTTTAGCGTCCGGCTAAATGACCAGTCCAGTATTCCAAAAAAATAAAAATAAAAAAAAAATAGCGACGTCAAAAATCTACAGAAAATGGTTTGCTCAGCTTCGCATCATAGTCTCGTTTAGAGCGGCAAGGCCATGAGGCTTAGCATGTCAGTTAGATAGCATATGACTTGCCCCTTGTTCCCGTTTTGTTGGCTTTTCTCAGGCTAGAGTACACTCAAGCAACATTGACACGACTACTTATTCTATAGTGATACACAACCTGTATATATAAACGTCAAAACAATCCCTATTGCTACTGAAACTCCCTGTCTAGCTGGACAACCCAATAGATGAATGCTGAATCTCAGCTGTGCGGGCACAGCTGTGTACATAAACCGAAGCTCCCCTCCCTAACTCTCTCTTCGTCTCTCTTTAGCTTTAGATCTTCGAATAAAGGCATTCTCCTACAAGATTCGGACCGTACGTTTCACCTGACCTATCCGTGAATACGCTCGTACGTGCCGTCACAGTCAGATCAAGTGTGATTGGCTAAAAAGCGAGAAGTCAAAACACGTGACGATTTGGTAGTCTTGCTTAGGATGCTCAGGTCGCTAAGATGAGTTACTCAGGTTGCTCATGCAGCTCAGGCAAGTTGACTGAGCCGAGGGTGAGCCGAGGGTGATTAGCGCCTGAGCAAGAGCGGCAAGCTTACTAACTGCATAGGAAACATAAGAGTGAGCAAATTGATTCATAATACCTTTTCATTCAGCTCATCAAATTACCGTAGACACCTGTGCTTTCAAAGGGAATACCGACATATACGGTCTCGGGATTCGAATTGGCTTCTACCTTCAGTGGTACAGCACCATTCTCGCATCTTGGATCGCTCGATCCGAAGTGGTCTCAATGCGACCTTCAGGCTCTTTCTTTGCCACAGCAACTTTCCTGACCCTGGTTATCCAAACAGTGCTGAGTGATTTGAAACCGGTGGAGATCGATCTCGTCTTACTCCTTTTGGCGGCTACCTATATTTGGCACCACTTTATATCCGGCGACTCTTCACGTGCTGCACACCAAGATAGGATCCCACTCGATACCCCAGAGTTAAGAATGGAGATATTTTAGCGTGTTAAACTTCGTGCTATTACTATCGGTATCCGCCTTCCAAATCTGGTTTTGGGTCTCCCGGATTGCGACAATGCCAGCAAACGGCTGTCAAGAGTATGGATTTTTCTTCCGGAAATTCCATTTGAATTTGAGAGGGTTCGTTCTGGAAAACCTCGTGTTTCACTGCACTCTTTTGAATTGTTGTTTGGGAATGCTCGCTCTTAGGGTCCTAGCTGATGCATATGACTGACAAGGTTGGGAACCAAGAAGAATAAGGTTAGCTTTAGTTTGCCTAAAATGTAATTCTGTTTGGAACATGCTGATTGAAACAGGGAATCTCACACCGAAATATNANNATANCCATNTTGTGACAGCAGCGGTCNGAACAGCTTTTACCAGTGCGCCAGCNGGCCAAAAAGGCACTAGAATTGATCGGAATCAATTCTGCTATTCCACTATATATNCAGGTCCAGCTNGCCGCACCNACCACGTGCCCCCACACGTGGCCGACACGCCAGATCTGTGACAGCATNTTCCCTNTTTCTTTCTTATAGTTCTATTTTTTAAGGCTAACTCCTCTTTTATACTAGGCCTAGGACCTTCTCGAACGCGAAAGTCTCTTCCGCGTCTACGACTACGAATCTAAGGAGCGGAATAACGCCTATTATCTTATAACGATAATGTTACAGCTCTGTAAAGGCACTAGGGCCCTGACGTCACGTGGGGACGTATTTGCAAGAAGTGTTATATTACGAAGAAACTAAGCTAAGGAGAGAAGAAGAGAGGCGGCCCTGAAGGGGCCTTACATATAGGAGGTGAGTACCGCTAAGCGAGGATACGTGATAAGGGGTTAGGGGGCTGCGTCGTAGCCTCCTGTCGCATATAGCGCCACACTGTCTGAGTCTCCCTAGTCACAGGACTGTGCGTTGCACCAGATCTGTGACAGATAACCGCCCTCCTTAGTCCGCCACTGTCCGAATTTCTAAACAGGAGTAAGGAAATAAGTAAATACTAGAATAAAGACGGTAAGTGTTACAGGAAACAGGCCCTAAAATTGCCCCGCTATAGTCTGTCTACCCGCCCTAACGAACTTGCTTGATCTAGGCAAATGGAAAGGTCCCGTCCCCTTACCTACGGAGAAGACATTAGAGTCTCTTACTAATACTCTAGCGGGAGACGATCGAGGTTAGTTCCTCGACTTCGTCTAGTGTTTGCTCTACTAGCTTCCGGAGGAGCGCCTCACTGCTAGGTAAGATTACTACTATCCTTGGCTGAGAGAGAGATCTTGACGTGCTAGGAGCAGTGTCCCGCTACGTCGAGTTTCTATTGTCAGAAAAAGACTTAGAAAGATGTCGATTCTCTATTCTAGATTATAGTCAGCATAACCGGCCTATGTTACAGGAGGGTTGCGCGAGGGCGAGAGGGGACGCGATTCTTACATCCCTTGCGAGAAAGTATTCGTAGAAGTCCCGGGGACCGCTGATATATAGAGTGGTTCAGCCCCAAGCGCCGCGTGCCGACAAATCTTCCCAGCCATTCACCTGGACCACCCAAAAATTTGTATGAGTCATATATCACCACAACCACCTTTTAAAGGGGGGGTAAAGTTCATAATACGATTCTATTCATCGAACAGTATATACAGCGGATAAGACATTTTTCCCTGTGCTGAAGTTGTCACCCTTTGGATACTCCAACATTGAGAAACCTCGCGGTCAATACAAACTCTTACACCACCACTTCCCTTCCACTTCCCCTTCCCTCAACTTCCCTCAGCTTCCTAAACACTCCCTTTTTTCATCACGTGGATATTATTGTGTCAGAGCTTATAGGCTCAGCTGATTTTGCCAAAATGCGGCCTCCCACTTGATTAATAGTTCCCACTTCTTCCTCCGCAAATGCGCTGTCTTCCAACCACTTAAGATCGAGGCACTCACCTATCCTTGTTTAAGGCATCAGCAGGTGTGTCACGTCGCTGAAAGAGATTGTGTGGCATACAGATGCAATTGGCCAATGTCCCACTCAATTCAGCAGATTTCAATACTTTTATGTCATGTCGCCGAGCGGAATTTTAAATCATGTGATTAAGCCATGTCACGTCATCAACTCATAATATAAAGATACACTTCACTGAATCAATCTTTCAAATTTGTCACACGCCATGGCAGCCATAGTTCGCAACGAGAACCACTTCGATTATGCGATTGTTGGGGGAGGATGCTTCGGCGCTTCAGCCGTGCTTGCTTTGAAACGAGCGTGGCCAGACGCACGGATTATTTGGTTCGAGGGTACCCATACGTATACAGCTTCGCGAGATACCAGCAAGATCGTCCGCGCGACCTATGAAGACGAAGATTATATCGCCTTTGCTGGGAAAGCGTTGGAAATGTGGGCAACAATCCATCCTTATCGCGAGTTCTATCATCCGACTAGGTGGGTTCAAGTGGTCGGCAAAGGTAGTCAAGCAAATACTATAAAAGGCCCCAAGGATAGGATGATATCAATTGAGGAGATGCAAGAGAGAGTAGGGTCTCGTGAAGAACCGAACCTTGCTGCTGGTGAGGAATTGCGGCTTAACGAGGATATTGGCTACATCGATTCCGACTTGGCTGTGGAAGCAGTAGCTAAAGATGGATCAACGCTGGGTGTAATAAGGGTAAAGAAAGATGTTACAAAGCTAATGGTTGAGGGGGGGGTTTGCTTGGGAGTTGAAGTAGGTGATGATCGTATTACGGCGGACACGACCGTTGTAGCCGCTGGCCCCTGGACTCCTGGACTGCTTGAAAGGTCGCAAGTTGTATTTCCCCAGGACTTCTTCACTGTTGCTGGTGTTGGAGTAGCTACGTTGCCTCTTACAGAAGATGAATTCGACGAATTGAAAACAATGCCAATTCTGGTTACCGAGAAAGGTGTGTCCAATTCCATTAACCAAATCTTATTTCGGCTCACACATGATAGGAGAAGTCATACTGTCAGAAAAGCATAGGTTGTTGAAAATGACCATAACGGATACTTTCCGCATTGAGCATCCCGACGAGCTTGCCGATTCTATTGACGTTGGGAAAAATCGCGCTGTGCTAGAGAAAATGCTCCCACAATTTATTGGGAGACAGTTAGGCTCCTGGATTTGCCCGTACGCGATACGAGTCCTGCGTCAATACGCAGCTCTGACAATCTAAATAGAGATCTTATGACTCCCTTCCAACATCCCCTCGTGGACCTGGTACCTGGGACTCGACAACTCTGTCTCGCAGTTGGTGGCTCTTACCATTCAGCTAAGTTTTTGCCGAATGTTGGAGATATGGTGGTTCGACGCCTTCGTGGACAGACCGGCGCGGACACTCTAGAAGGTCGACTCCTAGAGAGATGGGGCTGGGACAGATCGACGGAGAAAGTAGCAGTACACAGGAGCGTGATTCCAAAAGACAGTTAGGACGGTTATGTAACACAAATCAACTTCCCTCCTATCTTCGAGTCGAGATATTCCGTCATTTCCTCCCACCATCCCGCGCTTAAATCCCACCCCTTCTTCCATTCCCACATCTAGCTGACAAGCCTAGTTAAACTTGATACGTACTGTAATATTAGTAAAGTCTGTATCTGAAGCTGTGATGAAAATCTTACCGACTTATTTACTCCGCCAATATACTCCAATATCTCGTATATTTTTTCATATTCAACCGAGTCATCAGTGCATGCGGCAGCTATCAAGAAGCACCAAGCAGGGTGGAAACCAGAATATTCATCTCCGCTCGTTGGCAATTCGCAAAGCGCACGTGTGAACCTATTATAAATTTGTCTGACAAGGGGATGGCTGGGGGTGAACCTATTGCCATGAGACGCGAAATTCGGCAAGTTGAGCAGGAGCATTACCTGTACAGCCGAACTAAGGCGTAGAGTTGAGTTGCTAGTCTATACGTCTCCGCTGTCTTCAGCGCGATGCGCCTCGGCATCCTCTCTTCTGTAAGGTCCACCCATTGCTGGGATTCTGTTATCTGACTCAGAAGATTTTCGTGATTGAATGCATTAGGGAACTAGGGATGTTAGTTAAATCTTACTGGTCTAGTGGTGCTTACCTTAGATGCCTCTGTAATTAATTGCTGAAAATACAGCATCTTCCGTGACGTGCCCACAATACCGTGCACTTTGCTCAAGTAGTTCTCCTCGCCATATCCAACCCAACTGTAGTCGTAAGTCTGGAATCGGTACTTCTCGGTCAAGGGAAAAATAGCCATTAACCATATTGAATGCGCAGCAATGACTAAGGATGCCTGCTGACCAGAGTCTTGTAATTAGTATAAATAATCAGTCCAGTGTACCTTGTGCATTTCCGGGTTAATAATTGCGTGGTGGATCATCAGCATCTTAGCAGCGTCTGGGGCGTTTTGCTGAAGTAGAGCCATAGCTTGTACGAGTGATTAAATCTCCAATTGTTCCATCTTCTCCTTTTGCACACTTCCTTCCGACAAATACTCCTTGTAGTAAGAGCATGTAAGAGCAGTTGCGATGAGATTCGTAGCCCTGTCAGAATCTACAAGTGGCAGGACCTCGCCGACGTAAGCATTATCTTTGAGGAGTATTCGGGTTCTGTACGATAGAGCTTTAGCGGCACTGTATATGGAAATGGACATGGGAAGCTGAGGGCAGGCGTATCTTGAATCTATTGGGCTTTCCAGATAGGCTACGATTCGCTGGGAGTTTTGGGAGTTTTGCGTTGAAAATGGAAATGTTACCCGTTCGACTGTGCAAGCTGTCTACTGCAGGTACACCTCTAGTAATTACAATTTTATGTAAAATATACAACTGAAAGGAACTCAATAATACCCACTCACCTTTTTTATTGCACCTAATTTTATGTGATTAGAATTTAGCAAACCCATTTTTCAAACAAAATCTCGTTTGAATTTAACACCTTTCCTCTCTAAAAGATTCAATAATAGAGTGTGGCTATTGATATGTAACTTCTTTAGTGTTCTAGGATGCATTGCCTTTGCCTTCTTCTTCATGTCTCTCACGTGACGCCGCTACCCCTTCACGGCACGTGACTGTATTCCTGCATTTAAATCGGATCCCCGCCTCCCATTCGACTCCTTCCGCCTACACGATACTCTCAATTCTCACAACATCGTCCCGCAATCCGAAATTCGCGCGCCAGTGCTTTTCTTTTCCAAAACGCCTAAAGACGGGATCAATGCACACTGGTACTATTTTTGGATTGTTCTCCACGCGTGTAACCTCATGCTCCCAACGCGGTCCATTTTTTTCAATTTTCCTACAATTCTATCATTGAACGACGTTGGTTCATATTAACGATGCCGGGCCCTGTGAAATCAAAAATAACGACATTAAGTATCCGGAACCAGGCGGACTTCACGCAAGGCTTTGGGACTTTCTACTTTGGTCCTCTTGACCCGTCCACGAATTTTCTTCTGCACGAAGATCGTTGGGACGAATGCAGCAAACTAGGTGAAAAAAAAGGAAGAAATTGATGGCAAAGAGCTACAGTAAGAAGTCCTGTTTTTCAAGAAGAATACACGCTGAATGGTAGTAGACAAGCCCCATTTCCTTTCATGAAATTGCCGCTCGAGATCCGGTTCAGGATATACCAGTTCGCTGCTGGATCAATATTCGGTTCCCGAGAACGTCGCCTTTAGATCGAAGAGATGAGAGCGAGGGCGAGAGATCATGGGATCGTCTTCAAAATTGTAGAACCGGATTACGATCCCTGGGAGTTTCCTCCAGAGTATGATTTTCGGGACGATGAACCTTTCTACACTAGACATAAGAGCACCTCGGATGAGAGCGCTGACGAAGTCTGGGATGGTGGCTCCGAAGCCAGTGAAGGTGATTCCAACGAGCGGAATGAGGGGCAGGTCGGAGGACGGGAAGGCCTCCTTGAAGTTTACAAAGCCATGCAAAATGGTACAATCGCCGATGACCAGATCCCGTCCGGATGGAATCAATGGTCTGGGTATGATAGATGGACAGATCGCTTTACGGATACTGACGAGGAGAGTGCAACCTCGACAATAGAGGCAGATTCGGAGCCCGATGTAAATATACCATCTGTTTACGAGGTATCTCCTGACAGCTTTTACGGCAATGTGGAAATCGATCGACTTATGGAGTCCAAGTGGGGGGCGTGTCCAGAGGGTGACTTGGACGACGAGGAAACGGCCGAAAAAAAGGAATATGACTGCTGCCGTAACAAGCAAGACTACGAAGATGTCCGCCGCTGTCACACGTCAGCCGGCAATTCAGCAGGGAACTTGGTCAAGTCATATGGGCAAACGCGGTTCTTGACATCGAACACCTTCAAATGCTTCCCCCATTTGTCAAAGAACGGCCCGCAGTGCTGAAATCCATCAAAGGCATAATACTACACATCCAATATTTTGACGACGGCTTCGACACCCCCGCCTCTGTTCTCAAGGAAGCATGCGAATGCATCTCGCAAAACTTCGATTTGCAGTTCATTTCTATCCGCTTCGACACGATTATGTCTCTCGATGACAAATTGCTCGATAGCGAGAAGATCCAAGGATTTGCAAAGGTTTTCAGGGACTTGTATGTCCGGAAAAAGTTTGAAGTTCAGGCGAAGGTTTTTGCTCAGGTTCCTATGGTTGGCATCGGCGGTCTACGGCAGGCTTTCCGTATTGCGCGGGAAACCATGGTGGAAGATCCTGAGCTGGTTCGAAAGCTGGTGGAGTTGTGGCTTCCGGCTGCTTTGAGAGAGTGAGCAGAGCTTCGTGTGCTTTCCAAGCACTCAAACGACTCTTTCCAACGCCAAAAATTGGGGGGTAGGGGGGTAGGGGGGGGACACCAAACAAAGATCTCAATTATGAGAAACGGGAATACTTGAGGAAGCGTCTGCATCGACGAACCAAAATATATTTCCTTTTGAGGACTCGAGGGGTTCTCGCCATAATGGCGCCGAATCCTTCGGACTACGACGAGCTGAAAGTCCATTCATTACCTCTTACCTGACATGCGACGGGACACAATCTTTGGATAGCACAACAACGCGGGATGTCTACCATGAGATTTGGCGCTCGTTTACATACCTACCTACTTAGCACCTGCTAGCACACAAGTCTTCTCGTCCACGAAACTTGCTTCCCTACTATCGGCGGGCTCCGGATAAAAGTAAGAGCAAAGGGTTGCATTAGTCACAAAAACAATATAACGTTCAAGAACACCCCATTCACCTCATTCGAAGTTCATTGTATGCCTATTAGTTTAAAGTGATATTTCTCCTATGTGCCATACACAGTGTAATATATTTGTGTGAAGAACATTACCAAGCCCGACAATATCCTACTGTCCTAGTTTCTACTGTCATAGAAGGAAACATGCCTGATAGCCGAATAGTCCTAGTCCTCTCCAGTCTCTTTCTTGTGGTGCATACGAGTACGGACGTATATCTTCTCAGTCTTTCTTATCTGTTTTTTGAATATCCGGAGCGAGAGCGGGCATCTCTCTAGTTCGTGACTTCGTATACTCCGTTATATACCCGTTCTCTCCATTACTCCCTATATCAACAGGGATTCAACACTCCAAACATCAATCCCAAATCCAACAAGCAATCCCTTCCCCACATTCTCTCCCATTCCCCAAACCCAACAAAAACTAACACATCTCCACCCAAACAACTCCCCACCACCCGCCCAACCTCTGCACCCACAATCCCCTCGGAAGCCTCACCACCCTCCTCGTCACACTTCCATCCATCCTCCTCCAAAAAACAATCACATCCCTCTGCCACCTTGGCCACCTAACCTGCATTTTTCTCCCATCAACCAGCAGCGGCGGATTCAATACGTATGTCTCGAAATCGGCGTCTTTTTCTTGCTGCTTTTGTTTTTTGTGGAGGCTGGTGCTTGATGTATTGGTTTTGGGGAGGAGGGAGGCGCGGGGAAATTTTAGGGTGGAGGGGGAGAGAGTGTGAGAATGGGAGTGGGAGTGGGAGTGGGAGGGAAACAGCAGATCTTTTGGGTGGATGTGCCGAAGATGCGGCTGTGGTAGGAGACGAGAGCGGAAATCGTATCTGAATGTTGAGGTGCGGAGGTTATACACCAATTCCAGGGGATCGTTATTATCGAATTTCGGCGGTGGTGACGCAGGAGTAGTATTTAATTTCGAGGGTGTTACTGCCTGAGCTTGTGGCTCCGTCTTCGGCCTCCCCTTTGCAGATCTCGATTTCGGTCGTGCTTTGGTGCTCTTGCTTGTTCGTGGTCTGCTGCTAGTTGAGGGTCTGGATTCGATAGAGGTGGAGGTGTGGGGGGAGGTGTCGGGCTCGGAGGAGTGGAAGAGGGGTGTGTAGGTTTTGGGGTGGGTGGTGAGTAGGAGGGGGGCATGGAAAGAGTAGGCGCGTGTGAGGTTGAGATGGACTAATGTTTTTGGGTGGGTTTTAGTGCGTTTATTTTAGTACATTTTGTAAAGAAAGGAAACAACAAACGTGAAACTGGTTAGATATTAGAAACTTTACGATGGGTTGTTGCCGGTCACGGTATACACGTACGTAGTATGCAAGAAAGGACGTCTAGAATAATCAATCACCCGACCTAAACACTTCAAAACTACAAAACAACCACGAGATCAAAACACTAAATAAATAGCTAAAATTAATGAGAAGGAAAATAATTAAATAATTTCTTCTTTTTGATAAAATACGATGCTGGTGGAGCTGTTATTTTTTAAAGTGCTGCGACAAAGAAGAGGTGGGTGCGGACACTCGCTAATTTACAGGTAAGATCACACCACACACACCACGCTAATTTTTAGCAAGTCTTTCCCATCCCCTCACCCAGGCTGAAATTTTCAATTGTTTCCATCGCATAACTATCTATCCTCGTAAAATACATTACTACTGCGCAACGATTGAATTATGTTGTGTTCGAGGGGCGGCTAGGGAGAAGAAATGTAAATGACAAGTGTTTATAATAGGGAAATTGATGCTATATTTATACAATAAGTAAGATTACTTTCGAATTACGCAGTAAGTAAGTCTTAAGCTTAAACAATTCTCGGCGCAGTTAATCACGTTGGAATTCGCATACGAGGCGGGTGCGGGTGATTGTCATCCCGTAGCCTTATTTACTGTGCGTACTATATTTATTCTTGAGCGAATTGCACGCAAGGGAAAGTGCATTGTTTCCTCCGTTCCGCACATACTGCCCACCAGCAAGTTCGTCAGGTATGCGGCTAGTATAGGAGCACGGTGTGAGAGGTTAAACGCGGTGTATTAGTGCGAAGTTGCTATGCTAGTAAGGATGCGGTTTCTCCGCCCTGTCTTGTTTCTTATTGACAAACGTCATGAGTGCAACGGGAATAGAGTAGAGATGGTAGATGTTGTTGCCAACATGTATGTGGTGGAGCGTGGTAATAGAGAAAATTGATACTTGAGTGTATGGATGAAGCGCACACAGAAGAATTCTCTATCCATACATGTTGGAGATGGAAATGCCATGATGAGATTTTGCCGGAGCACCATCAGTGCACTCAAGGCGGTCTGCTCGAGGTACTTCAAAGCAAACGTTCTAGAGAGCTTCTTGAGCTCGACGTTGCCAATGGGTAGCTCGTATAGTGCCAGATTGAGTGACCGGTCGATGGCAGCCATGAGGAAAGCATCATGTAAACTTTTCCTGGGGTCGGCAAGCTCGAGACACAGTGATGCTCCCTGTTTGGATGGCCGGTACAAACTTGGTTGTGTTGTGGGATGACGCTGAGATCTTCGATTATGGAAGTGACGTTTGAGGTTTGGCGACCCATGTACATTTTGTGACTTCAATTTAGTAAACTCCATCGTCTCGAAATGCGAAAACCTGGAAGCCATCGCCATCTGCGGAGCATACATTATACTGTATTCGGTGAAGCCAAAAGCTTTATTTACGTGCCCCTTACGAGTCTGGTCGCGGTAGTCTGTGCGATTAGGCACCTTACTAACAAATGAAATATTAGGAATTATAAAATTGTAAATCGTAGTTAATAAAGGTATAGCTTGGCTTTTTTAATTCTTTACCCCTAAATGTCAAGTATTGATAATTGTTAGTGATTTTATGATTTTCAAGTGATGCCGATAACTTTGGTTTTCAATAGCCTAAAGCGGGGTCGCGAAGCCTGAAAATGCCTGGAAAATGCCCTGATCGCACAGACTACCGCGACCAGGCTCGCTAAGACATTATTCGCTGTGTTTGTTCGACGTTATGGAGCTGGGACCACTGAAGTTAAGACGGAAGACTCGGGACTCGGGAATCTGGTCCACCATGCCCACGGTCTCCTGAGTTTTCTCTGGTGTGCTTTCTTTTATCAGTCACAGTAATCCTCCCCGCCATCACCCGTGCCTTCGTGGTCCAACCAAAGGCCATTGGGCAAGAGCGAGGGACAGAGGCGTGGAGTACGTGATACTGTGGCCAACGGACGACGAGATTCACAGCCACCAAGCCTCTCCATTCCCGTCTCACCATCTTTCACAGAATCGCTTCCCAGGTCCTCCACTCATTTAACTTTTGGCCAGCTCAACTTTTTCTGGCCGCCTTCGGACCGACTTGATTTTATTGTTTGTATAAACTCATTTCTCAAGTATCAACTAACACTCTTCAGGTACTCTTTCTGCAGAGTGGCAGACTACCTGATCGACAACGCCAGTAGCCAACCGATCGCACGTGAATGGATCAAAAAGCTCACCCACTATTTCGACTTGGCCCGCATTGTCTCCAAGGAGCCGAATCTTTATTCGTATATTGAAGACAACTTTCCTGAATCCTCCCAGTCTACTTTGCAGTTGCTTCCGACCCAACTTCTCCCATTTGGCCCGCTGTACTGTATGAATTGCTCGAAGGTTTCAAGACCGACTTCGATTTTCATGATTCTTCGAATGAAACCACCAATTTCCCCATCAAAACCGAGCATGACTTGGAAACATATGGTGCTCATGTCGCGGGGACTGTAGCAGAACTAATTCTGGAACTTGTCTTTCAGCACAGCTACTCGCAAACCACCACCCACCAACGAGATCACCTAGTACATGCAGGAGGCCGCATGGGGATCGCACTTTAGTACGTCAATATCGCTCGAGACATTTCAACGGGTGCTGTTATTGGAAGAGCCTACTTCCCGACAACGTGGCTGAAGGAAGAAGGATTGACCCCCAATGATGTTCTAGATAGGCCAGACGGGCCAGAAATCGAGACTTTACGTATGAGATTACTGGCCAAAGCATTTGGGGTGTACAAAGAGGCTCAGGTTGCAATTTTACAGCTCCCAGCAGACGCCAGAGCAGCGATGAGAGTCGCTGTGGAGAGTTACATGGAGATCGGGAGAGTGTTGAGAGTGAAGGGGTACAAAGTTAAAAAGGGGAAAGCGACTGTACCCAAATTGCGTAGATTAAAGGTCGCATGGAAGGCGTTGAGTCAGGGATAGATTAGATTTTTGTTTTGATGATACCACGATTTTCAGAGTAATGTTAATGATTTGATACCAGCTGCATTTTAATGTAGTATGCTATAACTTAGGTGTCGCGATACAAAATACCGTCACATTCCACAGCAGAAATCCACCATAACACGACGTGATGCTCAGACCATTTTACCCCTGTAGATCTGCATAGAGATGGGATCAACGTCATGATTTGGCGGGGCTAGCCGGAAGCTCCTCCGCTAACTCGCAACACCAACTTGCAATCGAATAGCTCTCGCATCAACAAACATGTGAAAATAAACTTGCATTTTTGCTACAAGAGCAAAATATCGAGCTTCAGCTTGCGATGGCGTCAAAAGGAAACAAAAAGACAGCCATTGTGGTCGGTAAGCTTCCCGGACACCCCGTAAAGCACAGGCCCTTCAGGCTTCCTTGCAAACGGTCCCGCACTTCACAACTCCACAACTCCACAACCTCACAACTAACAAAATATATATCAGGCGCAGGACTCGGCGGAATCGCAACAGCAGCGCGCCTCGCAAAAGCCGGATTCAGCGTTACGGTCCTAGAAAAGAACACCTTCACAGGCGGACGCTGCAGCATCATTTCCCACAACGGGCACCGCTTCGACCAAGGCCCCTCCCTCCTCCTCCTCCCCAAACTCTTCTCAGAAACCTTCCACGATCTCTCCACCTCTCTCTCAGCCGAAGGCGTGCAACTCCTAAAATGCGAGCCGAATTACAACTTGTGGTTTGGGGATGGAGAACGCTTCGAGCTGAGCAGCGATACGGCGGTTATGAAGAGGGAGATTGAGAGGTGGGAGGGGAAGGAGGGGTTTGAGAGGTATTTGAGCTGGTTGAAGGAGGCGCATCGCCATTATGAGATTAGTGCCAGGGAGGTTCTGCATAAGAATTTCGCGACGGTGTTTAATTTGCTGCGGCCGAGTTTCTTGGTTCATTTGTTCCGGTTACATCCTTTTGAGAGTATTTATGCTAGGGCTGCAAAGTACTTTTGGACGGAGAGGTTGAGGAGGGTTTTTACGTTTGGGAGTATGTATATGGGGATGTCGCCGTTTGATGCGCCGGGGACGTATTCTTTGTTGCAGTACACGGAGCTTGCTGAAGGGATTTGGTACCCGGTTGGAGGATTTCATGCGGTAGTCGCAGCACTGGTGAAAATTTGCGAACGATTAGGTGTCGATATTCGTCTCAACACCCCCGTATCCAGCATTCTTACAACCCCAGACGGAAAAACAGCAACAGGAGCCCTTACCAGCTCAGGAGAAACCCTAACCGCAGACGTGGTCATCATAAACGCGGATCTAGTCTACGCCTACAACAACCTCTTCCCCGTCTCAACCTCCGCCTCCACAAAATCTTACGCTTCTTCCCTCTCCAAACGTGCCGGCTCCTGCAGCAGCATCTCCTTCTACTGGTCCCTCTCCCAGAAAATCCCCGAACTCACAACACACAACATCTTCCTCGCAGACGAATACCGCGAGTCCTTCGACGCAATCTTCGACCGGCAATCCATCCCCCACGAACCCAGCTTCTACGTCAATGTTCCTTCAAGAATCGACCCCACTGCTGCTCCAAAAGGAAAAGACACCCTCGTGGTTCTCGTTCCCGTCGGGCATCTCAAATCCTCCTCTACAACCTCTACCCAAAAAGGCCTCCCACCATCCAGCGAACTCGACTGGCCCTCTCTCATAAACAGCACCCGAACCACCATCCTAAACACAATCCAAACCCGCACAAACTGCGCTTCCCTCTCCCCCCTCATCACCAACGAAATAACCAACGACCCCCAAACCTGGGAATCAAAATTCAACCTCGACAAAGGCTCCATACTAGGGCTCTCCCACTCCTTCTTCAACGTCCTCGCTTTCCGACCCAGCACGCGCGCTAAGGGAATAAAGAACTGCTATTTCGTAGGCGCGTCTACGCACCCGGGAACAGGGGTACCCATCGTGCTTGCTGGTGTGAAGATCACTGCGGAGCAAATCTTGAGTGATTTGCATTGCTCTATACCATGGAGTAGTGTGCCGTTTGAAGAGGTAGCGAGAGACCAAGGCGTCAAGCAAGGGAAGGGGACAAGGGAGTTAGATAAGATCAAGAGGGAAGGGGCGATATTGAGTGATGTTGGGATTTGGATCCTAGCAGTTGTGGTTTTGGTAATTGTGCTGACGTATGTTAATTCGGGGTTGGTTGTTACTTGGG
>JAAMPI010001320.1:0-15995 GCA_013054445.1 Cudoniella acicularis
GGTGAGATGAGATGATGATGGAGGGGGGGATGAATAAGAGGTTGTTGTACATTTGGGATTGATTCATGGTGGGGAGAATTATGATAGCATAATTGAATGGATGGATTTATGAATACCTCTGTTCTGGTTGTTGTGTTTGTGCAGCTTGTTATTGAGCTAGACTTGCTTTCTTGGCTTTATGCTCATCTTGTCTTCTGACCTTTGAACTAACCTGCACTCCAGACAGGGTTCCTCTTATCTCCTCTTTTTTTCCCGCAACAATTAAACGACCAACCAATAATCCGGGGAATCGCCCACACAGAAAAAACAAAACCGCGAGTCTTTCAATTGGTGGGTGCCCGCTGGCAAGTGCGGAGAAGGTGTTTTGGCCCCGACTTTTGGCCCCCGACATGACAACACCTCATCAAGCTTCAGCCGCATGCCGTACTACAAACGAGTCGAATGGGTGACAAAGCAATACGCCACTGATTATGCGGGTTAGCAAGAATTTGGTTATCGATTGGGGAGTGGAGGCTCTCTCACCTCGTGCGGCAGAAGTAAAAATGCGTTTGGTATCCCTGATGGTGTCGTGGTCTGTCTCCCCCACCTTTTTTGCGGAGTTGAAATGGTCGTTTCGCTTATTTTTGCGACTTGATTGTTGGCTCTCTTGGATATCTATCTTGATCCTTCATAGCTGTTGTGAGTTTGGATGTGGTGCTAAATTGAGGGTTGAGGTTGAGGTTTAGAGAGGTTTGAGTCTAGACACGGCTTGGAGGTGGTGAGGCTGGTTACCGCTAGATTTGATTTCTGGCAAAGGCTTGCTCGATATCTACGAGGGTATCAGAAGGGGTTTTCTTATTGATCGGAATCGGAAGGAGTTGGTTATTCACTAGCTTTCTTTGCTTGAGCTGTGGAAGAGGAAGGTGAAGTAGGAAGTGTTTGTGGGAGGGGGTTCTCTTCGTCCTTCAACTGCGAGCTCATTGTCGCCATCGCGGTATCGCGAAGAGTAAGAGTGTTTAGGAGAGCGATTGCTATTTGGAATCGATCAATCGGTACGACGAAGATAAGTATGAAAACGACAACGGAGCCGGGAATGGGGATGAAGTTGACGATGTTGCTCTGCGTTCTCGGCTTTTCATCTGCGCAGCAATATTCATGGCTATACTTCCCCGATTGCGCCGTAAGTATTCACCGTCAAACCACCACTTTCCCATCAAAACTTACAAATTACGTTTATGATCTGACGCTATAACAGTCAAATTGCGAAAACGCCGCCATAACAGAGTGCTCGGAAGAAGACACCAACACGCAGTCATGTGTCTGCGATAGCATCAATAACTCCTGCGTTTTCGGCGACTGTGACGCAGACACTACGAACCCTGAAGACCCTACCGTTTTAGCGTACAGTTCTTGGGCGCAGGCGGTTTGTATTGCCGCACCGACGACGACGAGTGTTGCTGCTGAGCCGACTGCCACTCCTTCGTGCGACTCGACGTTGAGCAGCTGTATTAATGAGAATGGGGGGAATCAGCGAGGACAAAATGCTTGTTTTGCTTCGTATACGGTGTGTACAGGAGGATCGGAACCGACTACATCGGCCCCAGATGTGATAGCTGCGCCTACCACTAGTCCTTCTCCAAGCGCCATTCCGACATCTACGCCCTCCGATAGCTCGGAAACCCCTCTACAAGCAAGTCCGTCCTCCACGCTCTCCTCAACCTCGATATCTACTAAATCCTCAACCCTCCGCACCACAACCAGTCCCCCAAGCACGCTCAACCCCTCAGCAGCATCAGCAGCCCTCGCAATCCTCCAAACCGCCGTCCCCTCCTCCATACGCACCAACCCCACTGCAGCATGTTTCCTCTCCTCGCCCTATACTTCCTACTACACGACGCCTGCTTGGTATACTTCTCTCCCTTCTAACGCACAATCATATTTTTCTTCTGTGAATATCGCTGCGAATGTTACGGGGGTTTGTACAGCGCCGCAGAATGAGACGGGCCAAAATTCGCTTTCGCCGGGGACGAAGGCGGGCATTGCGGTGGGGAGTATTGCCGGGGCGGGAGTGGTTGTTGCGGTATTGGTGGGGTTGCTTGTTAAGGGGGGTTTCTTGGCGTTGGGTGGTGGTGTCGGTTGGGGCCTCAGGGGGGGCGGCGGCGGGAGTGGGGAGTATAGGTGCTAATGGGGTGAGTTATGTCCTCTTGTGTTATTTTGTTTTTATTCTCTCTTTAGTTCTAACTGATTTATTTTTCTGAATATTATCTTTCAAGTTGATGGATGGCAAGTGCATAAAACGGGAATTGGGAGGAGACTGGAATTTATCTTGAAAACGATTAAGAAGGGTTATCAATATCTAACCTTCAATCCTTCCCAACAGATAACCGGCTCAAGCACGGCAGGAGGCGGCCTCGGCGCCGCCAGTGTCCCCGCTGCTCCACCTGACCCCTCCGGCCTCGGCGCCGCAGCACCAAACGCAAGTAGTTGGAACGGCGTCGTCGGCTCGTCTTGGAACGGCGTCGTAAGTGGAGGGGCTGCTGCTCCCCCACCAGTTCACCATGTACCACCTTTCCCTATCGTTGTTGGCGGTTATGGAAGGGAGGATAATCAAAGTGGGAATGGGGGTTGGAATGCTGGGAATATGCAACAGGCGAGGGGAGGGTCGAGGGTGATTCCGAGGAAGAGGGTTGGTGGTTCTGGCGGGGTCAGTCCGGTTGAGAATGAGAGTATGCTTGGTAGTACTGGTACTGGATTTGGGGTCTCAGAGATGTCACAGCAAAGTACTGGAACAGGGAACTACGGCTCTGGAACCGGTTCTGGAGTTGGGAGTTTCTCATCCGAGTTATCGGGGAGTAGGAACGAAAGTGGATTTGGATTTGTGGGACAAGGGGGAGAAATGGCAGGTAGGGAGAGGTTTGAGGCGGGGGGTGGGGAGAGCGTGTTAAGACATGAGGCGCCGAGTGGGATTAACGATGGGGGGAGAAGTTATGTGCCTTATAGGGGGCAGCCGAGTTGAGAAGTTGAGTGGTTGAATGAGGGGGGTGGTTTTTATGAATTGCGGATTCTCTTTGGAAAACTAATAGACAGGATTCAAGAAGGGAAGTTTATAATAGATTCTGTCGTGAAGATGATGAGTGATATTCGATAATATTGAGTGGTGAAATTTGATGTTGGTGGTTTGTAGTTGAAAAAGGGGGGTAAGTCACCTCGAACACTTCAAGAGCGCAGCATCTATAACGCGCTATATTCTCAAAAGATATAGAATGAAATTAAACCAATTCTGTAGTCTTATTTTATCTATCCCGAACAAATTCGAATTACGTTATTTAATAATTCCTAAGTGTCCTAGGGATCTTAACACACGAACTAAAATCAATTAATTCGCGGAGGCAGAAAAGGTTTCTAGAACGAATTAACAAATTTTCTGGTTGGTGAAATGAATCTTATTTTGCTGTTATAGAAGAAATTTTATTTAGATTGTTTAAAGTTTATATGCGAATTGTTTGCGCGGAAGGAAATCGAGAGTTTTCTTGTTATTACTAACCACTTTCTGTTAGGAATAGGCTCTCATCCGACATAAAAATGGTTATCACCGGTACTATAATTACTTATAGATAAAACAAATCCTACAAAAACAACAAATCAGGAGAGCTCAGCGATCACAATCCTCCCACCATGCTTTTCTGATGGTGCACAATCACGTACTAAGTGGGACTGCTCTTATTTTATGAATTTCACAGGATGCCCATGTTCGGCGCCTGCACCTTTAAAAAGAACAGCCTTAACGAGAAAACTCTAAATGTAGAGTTGTTCCCGCCGGGATCTTTATGTAAGTAGGGCTGGGGCTTATTTCTGCCAAGCTTTTTCTTTGACAGGTGGATGTGGCGGCGGCCCGCTCAGCAGGCGAAGGATTCAGGGGTCGCTCGTTTAGGATGGCCTATCAGGGCCTAGGGGGAGGCGCGGAGATCGAAAATCGAGATCGAGGATCGAGGGTAGGAATGGATGTTTTTGCTTTGTGTTTAATGTGTTTAATGTGAGGTTGGGTTTGGGGTTTGATGTGGAATTGTTGGGTTCTGGGTAAGGTAGAGAGGGTAAAAGACAGGGGCTGCGATTTTGCGAATAGCTTTACTGACAACTTTTTGAATTTTTATTCGCGTTGCGCAAATAGAGATCGGTTGGTGAAAATTTAATATTAATAGCAACTAGAATTATGCTTTTTAAAGAGCGGTTTTAGTCAATGTCATTATCCTCATTTTGGCATTTATGTCAACTAGAAGCCTTAGAAATTACTTGTTTTTTCGTGAATAAATCATGAAGTCATGTTACTGTAGAAAAAAAAAGTTCCGCCAAGAGGTTACAAGAATAAATTCCAACCTTACATACTGTGAGATTGTGTAAGTAGAGGCGTGACGCTGTCTTGTGGATCTGACTAGATACCCACTATCATCCTTTTGATTTTCGTTCAGAAAAACCAGTCAAAACCAAGGAGGCTCGATTACCGATGTGGCACAATCCCTGCGCGTGACGGGTACCTGCGAATGTACGAAATCCAAAATCATGAGCACCAATTAAAGCTTGTATAGGTTGTGCATTCCGCCACAATAATATCTGGGTATAGAAGGCGTAGTTGTTTCCGACGATCTGAATGTGGAGCAAGACAGGGATCGGTTCCGGCTATGCTGTGCTACGGCGCGTGGATTTGGATCCGTCCAGGCATTCATTTGTTGGGATGAACGATGTCAAAGAAGCGCAAGGGAAGTGGCGTAGTGAAGCGCAGGCTGCACAGCTCATGAATTTTTGGTGATCGGAAGTTCGCGATATTGCTACCTACAGATTTTGACATGATATGCTGATATCGATTCCATGCTTTGTTTTTTATAAATGCGATCATTTCCCTCTTTCCAAGTTTCATTCTCATCAACATCTCATCCACACATTCTCAACACTACAACAGCCTTTACACGCTTCAAACACTTCAATTTATTCGCAACAACATCCACACTTTTAAAGTTCATCTTCACTCCATCAAAATGCAATTCTCAACCTTCTCCCTCTTCACTGTTCTCTTGGCCGGCTCCGCCATCGCCACTGCCGTCCCCTCCGACGAGAACCACGGTCTTGAGCGCCGAGGATGCCCTGGTGGATGGGAACTATGCGGAGTTTGTCCCCCCTATTACATTCCCACCCCCACCCACTAAGAATATTCTTTCTAACATTCCATGTTTATTAGAACTGCGATGGAACTTCCTGCAGCATTAAATTCTGGGGCATTCCCTACAACTAGTGCGTTATCTTCTCACCTCCTGCATTCCGCATCAAATATACTAACTTGATTCACAGCGGCTGCGATGTTGGATCGTGCACAGAACAATCTGGTGCTGGTAACGGAGTGCAGTGCGTAGCTCACAACTACGATGATGTTCACTGCCCTGGCAACGGTGGTAAGACTTGGTAAATCACTTTGGTTTATCTGGATCTTTCACAAAGGATAGCTTGGTTACAGCATATTTGCGGACTTAGACACATCGAAAGCGACGCGGCTGAGTGCTCGCCTTTTGGGTGTATGACTATTATATTAAGTTTTGTAGCATTTTAGCATTTGGGAAGAAGCATTTTTTGGTTTGGACTTGGTATTGGAAAGGGGGTTTGCATTTTGGCGTATATGCATGCATACGGTATATAAACACGTTCCTTAAAATATATACACATTTGCTGTACTGCACAGAAATCCCGAGCTTTGATCTCTTCGTTTGAAGATTTTGAAATTTAAATCCCTCCAACGGCCTCCAGTCTGTGCTTCATACCTGCTAATAACACTTGAAAAACAAAAAAATCATTCCACGAAGTTTATTAAATGTGACATATGGAAAAATAACTCGACCTATATTATTATCCATTAGAGTGATTTTATTTTCTTTTAAATTAGTAATTATTTGATAACTTTGAAGTGCTTTGGGCGATGTAGCTGCCCTGTCCTCTCTGACATATGCAAGCACCGAGTAACATAGGGTTACACATGTGTTGACTTTTGCAGGTGATTGTAGAGTAAATCAATGTTAGTAAATTGAGGAGATTTGTATTTCTATTGGGTATCTGTCTCAATTCTCTTGTGTCACGCAGAGAGAGTAACGAGCCTACCGACAGAAGTCTGAATAAAAGTATACTCTCTTCTTCAATTATTGTAAAGGTCTTCGTACTTATTGAAGTCGCTGTACTACCTTTGATAGCCGCCGTCTACGACTATCTGCGTATATGGAAAATCAGCGGGTTAGAGGTCACACGATCCAAAGTCCCGCTAAGCAAGCACTGTCGTGCCGCGCTTGCCACGTCAGAAAACCTTATCTGTAAAACGATGCATGCGCTATACGCCGTAACAGAATCAAATCGCTTTCCCCAATCCTTCTGTGTTAATATTGGAAGGACATGGATTCTGGAGATGTCTCTAGCAGAGAGGTGCTTCTTGTAATCTCACAACCAACGCCTCTTTTCCTGAGCTTGGTTGAGAAGGCCGCACACGACAACTACGACAAAACGATCTCTGACACAAATACGATCACCAAACTTGACTTCACAGGCAGTTGCGGTGATGTACAGAAGGAATTCAAAAGAAGTTATTTGGACAGTGTTGGTTTAGTATGCTATTTGTAGCGCTGAGCTAATAATTTCCTAACAGATTCGTCCCGGTTCTTCCACCGCTATAATCCTTGATCCAAACAAAGTCGTATCATAGTGGCAGCCCTCGACATTCGTCCTCACTGGAGGGTCTTTTCGGATACAGGAGAAGCTCTCAGCTGTGGCGATACCTCTAGTAAAAGATGGGAGTCCTAGGATCGAATACTATGACTCTCGGAGGGTGACATCTCCTGTAGATTGGAACATCGGGTCTGTCATTTATCTGGCTGGCGATTCAAGTTTGATGTCAGATGGCTATGGGAACACGTCGTTCATACTCCTTCTGTTCACAATGAAAACTGTTAGAGGTAAACGTGTGTAGGCGGAAGAAGAGTCGACTGTTAGGTCGAGAGAGATTCAAGTATGTGGAATAATAATATGATTTTGACTTAAAGACTTATCTATCTACAAAGGGGTGAGCGGACTATATATATTACAAGTGTAGTTACTAGAAGCTTCTATAGCTTAGAAATTAACGCTTATAAATCAAAGAACAACCTAGAAGATTCTAGTAAGGTTTGAACCTTAAGCTTAGAATAGTGCTTATTACCTAATAATATAATAGTAGTTGAGTTAGCGAGGCAAACAATGTACAGGTTGAACGGAGACCTATTACTTACGCGCTGACTGTTGTTTGGCCCGCAGTAATGCGGATTGGTTTGATAGGGCCGTTTTGATAGATCTATTATATGAACCTGTGATCCAGAACTGTTTGTTAAAAGTTGGGAGAGATAAAAACGCTCACCTAAACAGGTATCCTAATTACATCGGCTTTTTTACTCGAAATAGCGTCGCTTTTGGAAATGAGGCAGGGGAACGTCAATTTCGACAGTTCCAACATGTGCCTCTGGATAAATTGTCCTTGTTCTCTTTAATACGGTCCGAATGGCGACGAAACATGCATGTTGGCGCTGAGGCCTGATCAAACCAACATGCACTTAGTTTAACGAGGTCGTATCTTAGTTCTGCAGGTGAGAATATGCAAGTTCACTTATCGAAAATGCAAGGTTGAAGCGGAGTGAGAAGTTCTACTCGGCGTGCAAGGATTAAACTTTTTTCATGCAGTACACCTCATGTCCACCCCAGGGACTTTCAGCACATTGAGCGTTGGAATTATTCTTCCCAGAATCCTTCGCCATATGGGCTGTGATTATTTGAAGTAACAGGGGCTGCTTATCGCTTGTTTTTTCTATCATACGAGACACGGAATGATCATGAACAAAGTCAGCTAGCTACATTATATTTTCCGATATTGCTTTCTTATCTCCCTGGCACAGTAGGGTACACAGCCCACATAAATATTTTTTCAATATGACCGAAAACGCCTATGATACGCACCAATTTTTCAAAATTTCCCCTGTGCCTCTTCTCCTCACAACGAACGCCGGACTTGTATTGGTGTTTTTATTCGTTGTAATACTATTCTTCTGGAAGAGGACTTTTGGCCCCCTTTCTGCATTTTCTGGACCCCCTCTTGCGGCATTCACTCGGCTACACTCCGTGAGAGCTATATGATCTGGAAAGGAGCACGAGATTCTGCAAAATTCTCATCTCAAATATGGTGAGTTTGAAGAGCAGAGAATCTTTTCGAATTAACGTCTGATGATTTAGGCCCGGTGGTACAGTGGCAACCCAATCTGCTCCTTGTCAACGATCCAGAAATGCTGCCAAATATTCATCATCCAAAATCGAACAAAACTCCACACTATAACATGTTCACAAGTGGTATTGAAGGACTCGTACAAGTTAAAGACTGGGAAAAGCACCGAGATTTCAAAAAAAACGAATTGGGTACCCGGTATGATGTCGTTGTGATGTTGACACAATCACATTTCAAGCTCCTGACCTCTCCGTTAGTTAGTAACCGCTGCTCACAAATGTAGGATTTGTTCTCGGGCGCGCTCTGTTCATTCCAACAAAATTGCCTTGTGGCATGACACAACTTCCTTCCTAATGGGATACATGCTCTTTGGAGCGTCACTCTTCCAACTGCAGTAAACTTCGTAATTTCTGATGCAGAATATTTCTGACAGCATCACGCCCCTAATTGTTGGGATCCAACTGCAGCGGGTTTCCAACTGCATCAATATTACAAAGTACGTGCTCAAAAAGTCCAGGTTCGTCAACTACCCAAATATTGATCAAGAAACACCACTGTAAAATACACCAATAAACCTAGGCCTCACTCTAGTGGGTCGACACCGAACACGGTAACTTGTCCTGAGATCCTTTGAAGTGTAATTATTTACTTTGCTCTTCAGTAAAAAAATAGCAAATTTACGCTTAGCCTAAGGCCGTTTTACGAGGCCTATAGACCTTGAGCCTTGTTTGAAATAAATGGTGCAAGTCGTAATCCAAATCAATGACGCTATTTTTACTGGGTTTTAATTTGTGCAAATGCTTATTTTCTAAGTAAAACTGTCAAGCTCCACCTCATAAATCAGCTATTAATTGAATTTTACGTAAATTTACACTAGAAAGAACTTGGAAATATTAAGATAATGCAATGTAAATCCTAGCTGGATTTTTCGCATAGACAGATGCACTTGCGATTTATTTCAGCATTGGAGGCAATTCCAATATCCGGAGGTGGACGACAGGCCGAATAGCTGATATGGTGTGTAAAACTTAAGATTAGAGACTTGAAGATGATCCCAGTAACCTGCACTTGCACCACCAACAAGGAGGCGTAGTTTCTGCAGTGACAACCTCAGAGACTGATATCGTAAGGCCGGATATGAGGTCGCATTCTCAGCACTGCATATCGGCACTTGCGATTACATCTTGACAAGATCAAGTAATTATCCGATAGGAGGCAATTCGTTTGGTAGGGTTGCTTTGTTGTTTTCCACAGCAGCGCCTAGGTGCGTCGAGGTATTTTCGAACCCCGGTATTCCAGGCAAATTTAACACGCAGCCATGGCTAAATTAATGCAACTGCAATACAATTTCCGTACCCCTTCAAATTACACTACACATCTCTCCAAGGCTCCCTTATGATGACTCATGACGCAACGTTCATTCTGCTGTCACAAAAAATGTAGAAAGACTTTCTTGCCTCAATTCTCCAACATCTTTCTTCAGCCTCTCACATCGGAAAGATAGCACAACTCGGACATGTCCGGCACCATCATTTTGACGGGTGCGAATAGCTCCCTTGCTATTCCTGCTGTCAATTACCTTTTTTCAAACTATCCCAGTTATACTGCTGTCCTGACCGTCCGAAATACATCAGACTCTGATGAAAATACCGGAAGACTTCGACAAGAAATCTCAAAATTCCCAGCAGCTAAAGCCTCTGTTAGAGCTTTAGACTTGTCTTCCCTTTCGGAAGTCGAGCTTTTCTCGAACCAAATTGTCACTGATATTTCTAATGGAGCACTACCACCACTCGTGGCAATTATTTGCAACGCTTATGCGTGGAGCATCAGTAATGGTCTAAAGCATTCGAAAGATGGTTACGAAATTTCTCTCGCGGTGAATCACCTGGCTCACCTCTCACTCGTTCTCCGACTCCTGGGTAGTTTTGGTCCACAGGGCAGGATTACGTTTCTAGCAAGTGACTCGCACTATCCCGGGAAGAACGGTCTCGAGAAATACGCGCCAGGTCTACCAGATGATCTCAATTTATTGGCCCATCCAACTCAAGATCGAAAGGGAGAGGAGGTGGGGAGAGGTTTCCAGCGTTATGGAAACTCAAAATTGGCCGTAATTATGGGAATGTATGAACTTAATAAACTTCTACTCCAGGTATGTCTTTCATAGATATTGCAATCCCGATTGAGCTAACCAATCCAAGGACCCCAAATTGCGAAAAATAACCGCAGTCGCGATGGACCCTGGAGGACTTGTTGACTCGAGAACCATGAACGAGGGCGTTCCGAGCACCTGGAAATATGCGATGAAAGGGTTTCTGTCTCCCATGCGACCGTTGTTGAAGCATTTTATTCCGACCCTGCGATCTGTCAATGAGTCCTCGATCGATTTGATTGAGATCTCAGTTGGGAAGCTCAACAGTGAGAGGGGCTATTTCACCCTGCTTAAAAAAGATGACAGTTCCCCTGAAAGCAAAGACGAGGAAAAGCAACAACGATTATGGGCAAAGAGCTTGGAGTGGGCCCATGTTTCCAAGAACGATACGGTTCTTCAGGGTGCTATTGAGTAGTTTAATGTTGGGGTTTCTTTTTCGGAGGTAATTAAGTAGAAGAAATTGTATCGAAACATCGATGGGCTTCACAATCTCAAGCTTTTTAATCTCACCAGGGGTACGATTCAGAGCGACTGTCTCCTATCCTATCCTTAAAAGCGACCGAAAGGTTGAAGGAAGAAGGCACTTCGCGGCCAACGGCCAAGTAAGCTTGCACAAACATCAGTTTCTGTTCTCTGAGCAGTCTTGGCCTCTGCGGCACTTTCAATATTATAAATTGATTCACTAGTCAGAAGTGCAAGTCCGCATAGCTCAATTGTGTTGCGCCGATTCTGATTGGGACTATTTCCCTAGGAGGTGTACACCGAGGACTACACATGAGATGTAATTCTATCATGGCCTTAGCTTCCCTAGGATTCAAGTGCAGCCCTCAAAGAAGCCAAGTTCAGTTACGTGCAGCGTAGCGGGGACTTGACTGTCCGCTCCCTGCGTTATGGGCGGGTATGTGTTGGCTGTTGGTGAGGGAAAAGCTTCTAAAAACACTTCCAAATACAGCAGCGATGATTACAGTTCTCACCGCCGGTCTCGAAACCGAACCCCTCTAAGAAGTATACTAAAAGGTTCAGGTACGGCTATGGCTGCACACAATACCTTCAATCTTACACTGCCTCCAACTGAGATTGGTGACACCCACAAAGACTATAATGTAGCAGCCGTATGCATTTTTCTTGGTATTCTTGGTTCTGGTGCAGTTATCACGCGGTTAACTTTCCGTTGGGCGTCAAGGACATTTGGGCTCGATGACTGGGCAATGATTCCCGCTCCTGTGAGTATTCTGATGTGCCAAGATACTCATGTGATGAAACTTACTTGCCTTATTAGCTACTGTACATTGGGCATACAATCATGGCTTGCTATGTCAACCTCAATGGAGGGATTGGAAAGCCTCTCTGGGAAGTTTCGGTTGGCGAGTTTGAGATTGGGTTCAAGGTCAGTTCTCTCTTCCTCATTCAATTAGCTTTTGTTTTAAAAAAGATACTATCGGAACAGTTGTCACAATTCTGCGATTACGATCTCACTAACTTCCTTAGGGTATCGTGGGTAGTGCTTTCTTGTATCCTGCCATGACCGCCGCTATTCGAACTTCGATCATACTCTTCTACCATCGAATATTCTGCAAAACTATGCCACGGTTCCGCCTGGCCGTTTACATCTATCTCGCTCTTACCAGCATGTATGCAGTAACCTTTTCGATTATACCAGGCACCATATGTTCGCCCCTATCAGCATCGTGGCATCCACTGGTTCGTCATGTATACTGCAAATCGGACTACTTCTACTACAATTACCAGGTAGCATTGTACAGCTGCAGTGTAGCTGGCGATGCTATACTGCTTTTCTTTCCGCTTTATCCTGTCACAAAGTTGATGATACCTAACAAGAAACGAGTTGGTGTGACTATCATGTTCATGTTAGGGGCATCGTAAGTTATTGGTCTTCAATTCACCCAACTTAATCTGCCTTCTGAATATAAATCGAAACTAACTGTTCTTGGCAGGGCTTGTATTGCGGTTTCCTACAAGTTGGCAATATTTGTCTTGCAGATGAAAAAGTATGATCACATCGACCCTAGATGTAAACACCCACACTGTCAAAGATACTGGAATTATGACTGACATCTTATCCAGGGTTAACCACAATAATGAGCAGAGTCGTACCGCCTCAATTCGACGAGTATGGATACACCTTTTGGATTCCATCTCAAGTTGAACCAACTGTTGCTTTGATTGGATCTTCACTGCCTGCCATGGGGCAAGTGGTGGTGAAGGCATCAAAGCATATCTCCTCTAGCTTCTCTAGTCTCAGCCATTCGAAACTTTCTCAGAAATCACGGAATGATGGACCTTACAAGAACATAAAGCCCACGACGCACGAAACATATCATACCGGTAAAGAGACTGATTCCGAGGTTGCCCTTCAATCCAGCTATGAGCTAGGTTCTTTGACAGAAGACAGAATAGAGAGATAGGACAGTCAAATGTTGGATGTCAAGCTGTTATTCTGTGTTCTCTGCTTCGAATTGATGATTTAGCTTCTTGGGGATCACAAGACAGAAAGCTATGATTTTGAGAATCGGTCTTTCAACTCTTTTCTCTCCATGTTCGAACTTATCATAGCTTGTTGTAATAGTTGCTATGGCCTTGGTATACATATATAAAGCTATTCAGGCACTGAAATTTGCAGCGTATGTAGAAACAATGAAACATAGAACGCTTCAGTCTGAAATTATGACTGTTGAATTGTGAATTTCGCAGCTACTTTCTGCTAAGTTTCTAGCAAGCATTTTTGACGCTTGGGGCTCAATCAACAACCATTCAAGGTTATCTTTTATGTCTTCATAACGTCTTACAAATCACGAACGCTGGGAAGCACGCGGGATCATGCCCACGACTCAAGTAGGATCGGGCCGTACACATGTTAACCTAGCATTTTGCCAAGGTAGTAGTCAGCTTCCAACCAACGTGGATTCTATCCCCGAAATATTGGTTGGTGGCGCACTAGAACAGGGTTTCCTTTTGAGAGATTCAGGATCTTATATGCATATGTTTTTAGCCTAAACAAAATCCCTAGGCCTCTCACTGCATGATTCTAGAAGGAAGAAGCAATGATATGACTTCCTGGTCTCGAATAACTCCCCGTTTCCAAATTTCCATTCTCCTTTCTCCCCTACCAAAAGCCGGGTTCAACATTTATGTTTTTTTTTTTTTATTGCTCAATATGAATCTTGCAATCTTAGGTCTCTTTCTCGCGCATTTGAGGACGTGTCTCGCAGATTTTGACACCATTATTGAACGGGGCCAGGTCGAGAATGCCACGCTAAAAGTCACTGCTCTCGTAATGTCACTTGACGTCTCGAACGGCACCGCCACAGCTATCACGACAAGAGTAAAAGAAGAGTTGGGATTGAGTTCCATTTCGAGAATCGAAACGCAGTACGAGCAAGAAGTGATTGGAAATGTCCAACTTTCCTGTTGGGTAATAAAAGCTTGTCTGGGCGAGGACATCGTGAAAGATGGCTCCTTGCTTGCGGAGATAGAGATCAATTGGTGAGGCTTTATTTTTCCACGACGCAAAAGCCGCAAAAGCCTTTTCAAGTCCTCCTTTGCCGTTTCAACTAACGAAATTTTTAGGTCCCAGAGTTGCTGGCAAACACCCGGATGTTTTATCTCGCCTAGAAATGCGGCAGATGTCTCTAAAACTATCAAAATTTTGACCTTTTTTGGGACCCCTTTTGCTATTCGGAGCGGCGGCCACTCGCCCAATCCTGGATGGGCGAGCATTGACGAAGGAGGCGTCCTCATAGACCTGGGGAATCTGAATTCAATAAAGCTTAGTAGTGACTCAAAAGTGGCTAGTATCGGACCAGGAAGCCATTGGGGCGCCGTCTACAATTTCTTGGACCCCTTCGGTGTAACAGTTGTTGGAGGAAGGATTCCCCAAGTCGGCGTGGGCGGGCTCCTACTTGGAGGTATGCATTCTAACCAGATTATTTACTTGGGCAATGTTGATAAAGTTTGTTTTCAGGTGGATTGTCGCACTTCTCTAGTCAATTTGGGCTTGCAGCAGACAACGTTAAGAATTACGAGGTACTTTCAGGCATCATAGAAAGTGATTGTGAATCTACTTGTGGCTAACAAACTACATAGGTTGTGTTGTCTGATGGGTCAATCATTGGGGCCAATGCACAGGAAAATTCCGATCTCTTCTGGGCGTTGAAGGGGGGCGGTCCTAATTTTGGTAAGTAGCTTGCTTTCTTTTCCTTGCGTTTGATGTTCTGTTGCTATGGGACCTTAATTAACTTATTATATCAGGCATTGTGACACGATTCGATCTTTACACGGTTCCCATCGATAAGATATGGTACTCCGCGATTGTTTACAGTTCTTCTGATGTTCCCCAGTTGCTGTCTGCATTTGTGCGGTGGCAGAATGAAGGTTCATTGGATACAAAGTCCTCAGTTATTTTCCAGATTGGGCTGGATGTGTGCTCGGTTGGACTTGTATACTCAGAACCTGCCAACCTTCCGCTAGCGTTTGCCCCATTTTATAATATCACACCTCTCGCTGTTCCGATCAGCCCGACGAATGGCTCGATCTCATCACTATCAGATATTTTGGGAGGAGCCTTTACACAGGTACTAGAGAGGTACGTTGATCTTTTATGGGTTGGAACTTCTTGGGTGTTAATGAATGTGACAGGCATGATTATCGGGCCGCTTCCAGTTTAATTGATCTAGAGCCGTACACTCAAGTCGAGGCGCAATGGAGGAAACAGGCAGCTGCTATTCAAACTCAAACTGGCGCAAACACGACTTTCACTCTGCAGCATATATCAAAAGATGTAGTTAGTCAAGGACTTCAAAAAGGAGGAAATGCACTTGGGTTATCCCCAGTTTTACAGCAGTGTAAGTTACTTGTCTACAACTGCATGTCTCTGTCAATTGCTAAATTATGCCTCAAGGGTGGACTACCGTGATTGACTGGCAAAATGAGGACCAAGACGATGCAGTTCGCGATTCAATGATTTCAGTTACAGATACGTGGAAAGAGCTTGGAACCGCCCGTGGATCATATCTTGAGAACATTTTTATGAATGACGCCTCTCGAGATCAAAACCCTCTTTTTGGTTATGGCCCTAGCAATCTTGCACGACTGAGAAGCATAGCGTTGAAGTACGACCCTTCCAAAGTTTTCCAGGTCTTACAGAATGATGGGTTTTTATTGTCAAAGGCATAGATATATATACTATATAGAGAGTGAAACTGTTTTATAGATGATACAAGGGAAATTAGAGTGTCATTCAACTTCTTATAAGTCAAAACCCCATGCCCGCACATAATGCATTCAAAACGTTAAAAGTTATAAGGAAAATTGTTTCGCAATTACATCCTGAAATTTTAAATATCTTTTGAAACTATTGTCTACTGTATTGTGCATATGATCGATTATATTATTTAGTATAGTTGCATGGTATAAGAGTCGGCTTAGAAATACTCCAGTTTTCCGCCCAGAACACCATTTCCTCTACCCCTGCAAGTCTGACCTCATTACCTTCATGAATAGCCACTTCTCAAATCAATCTAACCAAATTCCTAGCTCCTCACAGCAACATCTTCCAGCGTCACCCCATCCCACCCT
>JAAMPI010001321.1:0-15992 GCA_013054445.1 Cudoniella acicularis
AAGGGGAGGTTGATGGAAGGGTTTTGTGTTAGAATTGCGATGGTGCTGAGGTGTGGTTTTAGGACTTCGGATTCGTAGGTTGATGGAGTTGAGATGAGGTGTTCGAGTTGGGTTTTTAGCTTTAGGTCCGAGGTGGAGTTTGCGCAGGCTTGGATTATCTGACGCATTTTGTTAGCTGTGCGAAGTGAATGGGGAGTGAGAAAGGAATACGGACTTTCTTGCTTGCTACTTCGAAGAGCTCCATGTGACTCATCAAGATATCTCGGACGGATAAAGCAGTATTAAGGGGCAGCACCCCGCATTTTTGCCCCTTGATCACCATTGTTGCGTCAGACCCTAGTCCAAATCTGCCCATCACACTCTTCACATTCTCATCTGAGTTCAGCGGCAAAACAGCCAGGTAATCCCCACATTCATAAGTTGAACCTTCCGGGAGCTGGATTTCCAGATGGCGTTTCGGTGGTTCTCCGGGGGCAGTCAGTGCTCGAGCTTTGGTTACTGTTCCTTCTTGGACATCAGTGCGGAGACTACTAATCCCTGGCTGGGTTGAGATTTCCATTTCCTGTTCTGCGATTGAGGGCGCAGCAGATGGAGATGGAGAGGAGCCAAGAGAGGGCCACAGAGAGGTCATGAGCCAGTCTTCGAAGTCGGAAGACATGTTGCCGGTTGCAACGTCTGTGATTCCTCTTGGTGCGAGGGGCGTGGCGCCACAGACTTCCATTGTTGTTTGGATCAGGGTTGGGATGCGTTGGTATGTTAAATGCCAGTCATCTAATTTCATTAGCCTCTTACTAAACATCTTTTGAGGGGCATCGGAATGGAAAGACTTGCGATGGCCACAGCCAAAGACAGCAAACTCAACACCTTTCAACGCATCCTCACCGAGTCCACTCAACCATTTCACAAACCGAGCAGCGTTATCCGGTGGATTCCCTTCATACGAAGAAGTGATGATAATGACAGGTTCCCCCTTTGGCAACTGGCTATTCGCCACAGCATCCAGCTCTTTCGCCGTCGCATCAAAACCACGACCCACAGCACTCGCAGCCAATCTCTGCGCAAAAGCCGCACAGGTCCCAGTATTTGAGCCGTACAACACTAACATAGGTTTCCTGCTCTTCACGTCCATCTCACCCTTTTGGGGCGCTCTCTGCAACCGGGGGCGCTGGTCTCAACGGGGGAGCGGTTGGTGAAGGAGCGCTCGGTGTCTCCGTACCCCTCAAAAAGTGTTCCAAATCCATAGCACTCATGCCATGCCGCAAGGAGGCTCTCATAACGAGATCCTTTGGTTTGATGGTAAGCGTCTGTTTGATCCTCAGTTTGTATGCCGGATCATGGAGTCTGAAGTCGAAATTCTGAAGCAGCATCGCCATAACCATCAATGCCTCCTGCCAAGCAAAAGCACGACCGATGCACCCTCTCATGCCGTTACCGAATGGCTACATACTGTCAGTTTTCATTTCACAAGTTGGCTAGGAGGGGGTGGAAATAAAAGGCATTTACCTTCCAAGCAGCATCAGGCAGTTTCTTGAAATTCTCCTCCAACATCCTTTCAGGCTTGAATTCCTTTGCATCTTCGCCGTAAACTAAAGGATCACATTGCATGGCCCCAATGAGGATGAAAATCTTATCATCCGGCTCAATTTTAAATTTCCCGTCTTCAAGTGTGGCGTTGGCGCCGGTGCAATTAGGCGCGAGTTGTTTTTGAATGGCTGGTGCTGTGGGAGTAAGACGGAGAGTCTCTCTCAGAACGGCGTTGAGATAAGGAAGTTTGGAGAGTCGAGAGAGTGAGATTGCGTTTCTGCCAAGAATGTTGTCGACTTCTTGTTGTACTGCTTGGTATGCGTCTGGGTTTTTAAGCAAGTTGAGAAAAGCGAAGGAGAGGAGGCCGGAAGTTGTCTCGTGTCCTATTTTTCATCAGTACCCCATTTTCTTTTCTTTGGGAGGAGCGACAAACCAGCAATCAAAAACGTAATAATATTCGCAACAATCAAATCATCCCTCATCCCCAACCCCGTCTTCGGATCCCTCCCCTCAATCATCGCCCCTAATAAATCCGTATTCCCTTTTCCACTCCCTTTCTCCCTCCTCTGCTTCACCAAATCCTCGCCAACCAAAAACATGAAATCTTGATTACTCTTCAGCTGTTTTTCTTTCCTCTTCATCAAACTGGTCACGATCGCTGGTCTCTTTGCTCGATTCCCAGATTCAGAAAGGAATCCGACCATGGCGTCGACAAAGGGGTGCATTGAGTCTGAATAAAAGGAATTGAAGCGGTAGTCCATGGCGCAGAGAGCGATGGTGTCAAGCGTAAGACGCGTGAAATCGTCTGTTACGGCGATTTGAGAGGAAGGGCCAAGACGTGCCCATTTGAGGAGCAGTTGTGTTGCTATATCTTGCATTTCTGAACCAATACATGTCAACATAAACCTCTATCACAAAAACAAAAACATAGACAAATGGGAATGGTAAAATAAAAAGGACAAAACCCACGATCGAACATCCCCTCAATGGCCAACGGCCCAAACGCAGGAACAAGAATCCGATGCGCCTGCCCCCAATCCGGATCCTCATTCGTCGCCGTAAACATCCCTGCTGGCCTCCCATTTCCCTTCTCCTTCCCCTTACTACTCCCCTCTCCCTCCTTCTCCTCTGGTTTCTTCTTACTCAAAGCCATCGGCGGCGCCTTCACAAACCTACTCTCATCACAAAGCTCCGCAACCATAGCCACAGAACTAACCACCAGCATATTCGTTTTTCCTTTCATGAGCTTGTAGATAGGCCCGTAGGTATCGGCGAGGTTTTCGAGTGCGTTGAGGGGGGATTCCGGATCCATTAGGTCGAGGAGATTTCCTAGGAAGGGGAGCGGTGGGGGGTGCGGGATTGGGTGTGTCATTTTTTGCTTTGTTTTGTTGGTAGTGATGAATTGGAACGTAGGAAAAAATACAATAACGAGGGGACTGAGTGGAAGAAGGAGGAAGCCACCTTATAGTACAAAGGTACTATGCGGTGCGGTGCGTTGGTCACGGAACCCACACTCCACACACAGCCTTATCACATCGCGGTGTTTTCCACTTTTAAGAAACTACTGTAGCCTTGCGGCGCAGTACCTCAGCCTTAAGAGTGAAAATGTGTTTGAGATTCTTAGTTGCATCGTTCTGGGTCCTGTGAAATGCCAATCATTGCTTTTCGCAGTGGATTCCTTTTTCAGAATTAAAAGAGGGGGGCGATGCGCCGCTTTTATGCTCGCACTTGCTGCTTTTATTTGACCCACCACCACCCCCTTTTAGTAAGCGAGAACTTCGTCACAAAGTAAAATTAAACTATGGTTATTGTTAATAATTATTGATGGGTAGGATCATAATTATAAGTATCTACGGAGTCCTAAAGCCTTCGGTCATTTATATTACAGATCGCAAAACATCGATTTCGATACCGGAATCTCGACATGATCGTTTTCCACTTTCGTCTTTAGACCTGAACTGTTGCTGCTTTGGCCTGAGCTGTAGGTGAGCAGATCCCAAGCCAGGCCGAGCGAAAGGAGACCTGTTTGAGCTGCTTTACTACGACTGCCCCCGGCTAACTTTAAAATTTGGAAAAGTAAACAAGTGTTCTTTTAGAGCCAATTCTGGGCCCCCGTCAGGTAGAGCCGCACCTCCCACTTACTAAACTTTACAAATCCAACTTCACCATAGGCGAACATATGGCGTTAATCTGTTAATTACTCATTCAATTTCTTTCTCCTGTAGGAAGCTGTCCCTAAATACGCACGAATTTGCTCCTTAATAGCTACTAACAGATGATTCTATATTGGCATATTGCTTTCAAAGGCCTGAAAAAACGTTAGCTTGTACAAATATTAGGTGGTATGGACGTCTGACACTCCCCGTGAACCCGTTACCACTGCCTATACGAGACGAGGCGCAGTCCACTTAGCAGCAGAGTTGCGTTAGGGAATGGAAGTACAAGGTCCGGTGCCTCTCCCAGGCAAGGACTCATTCATACAAGACTAGATAACATCACCACAATATTATCGAGGATTATGACACCTGGTATGCTTAATGGGCATAGTGAGGTCCGTGCAGACGTGAAATCACATTATTGGAAGGTCCATACCAAGGTTCTATTTACCCGAGGAGCAGAGAATGCCATACAAGCAGGGCAAGGTAGGGCAAGGCAAGGCAAAGTTATCTCGGCGGCAGAGTGACTTTAACAGAAAGGTTCCTGGCTCCAAGTGCGCTTGTTGGCTGTCGTGAGGCACGTGCAGCGACGATACTAGGCCGAGGGAAGAGCTATGGTTAGGTCTAGCGAGAGAGCCGCGCAAGCAACGAGAGGCAGAGTTATCCCAGGGACAATTTGCGCTAGTGGAAGGTCCGGGAATTGACATAATTCCTGAGAATTCAAAATTCATGCGTAGACAAAGCTATACTTAGATGGCATGGTAGAATTTTTATCTTACCTGAATAGCTAGGAAATTCATACAGAGCAGGGCTAATATTAATGTGTTATAGTAGTATAATCTATCTAGCTGCGGAGTTGCGACAAGGAAGGGGTTTGTATCAAGGTTCGCTCTTGAATACCGGGGAAATCTAAAAGATGACAAAAGATCTAAATTATGTCGGTGGCACGATAATCCTCCATCGTCAGCTTAGATGCCCTCTTCAACTCTTTTCCATGTAATAGCAGCGAGTTTCGGTATCATACTCCAGCACCACCTCATGGTTTAATGCTTTGGCTTTGAAGACTTTCTGATTTGTAATAAAGAGTTCGTAAGCTCCACTCACAGTTGCAGAGGAGCCGACAACAGCACAAATATACCCAAATTCACCCTTTTTACTCTTTTGTGATATGATATCTGGGCCCATGGCCATAACTATCTCAATACCGTCCTCGATATCTTCTGTATCCAGTTGAAAGAATGAACCGGGCTTGATAGTCTTTGCCTTCTGGGGTCTATTCAGCGTCGTGTCTGTGGGGCCTGTCTCAATTATAGCCTGTGGGCGGCTCAGTAGGGCTCGAGAGTCGATGTGCAGAGTCCATAGTTTGAAATAAAGGAGTTTCGCTCGCTCGAGCTCTACTCCTGGTGTGAGTAACGCCCGGCGACAGAATTCGTCTTCGTTCAAGCGACACATTTCGATGCCACTCTCCTTTGGTGCCAACTTGAGGGGGTTGATTGGCGGTTTTCCCGACTTCAAAAGTAATGTAAGCAAAGGAATATTTTGGAGAATAGAGGAAGGCATTACTTACGTTCTTCTTAACCCACTCCTTTACATGGTCATTTGTCCATGTTGTTGGTATTCGTTTGTCAAAAGGTCTAGGCTTCGATTTCGGCACTGGCACCTTGAGCGTTTCGGCGTACCTAAGTGTGTTCTTGCTGTGCGCGACATCCAGAATGCTAGGAGCAATACACGCAATGACTAGTGTCTTATATGTCTGTGTATTTTTGACGTCAAAGGCGCTTTTCAACACTTGGGTGAGCTTACTGCTACGGAAAGGAATGTGTACATGTTTTTGATGTTTCTGAGTGGCGGCGTCTGCCTGTGAAATGCTCCATAAAGCTCGCGCACGAATGCAGTCCTTCAGTATCGTCAAGGACTTGTTGATCTCTCGCGTTTCCGCCATCCGTTCTCGAGAGTGATGTTGAGTGTCTGCGCTGGCTTCGCTGCCGGCAAGGTCAACTAGCAAAAAGCTTCCTTCTTGGGAACTTGTCGTTTCCTTGGTCACAATCCGGACTCGGCAGACTGAGTGCGATCGAGAGGATTCATCGTTCCTAGCGGTGGATGCTACAGAACGTTGTGCTTTGGCAGTTTCGATCAAATTTAGAAACTCGTCTGAGGTTGTCGGGTTCTTCTCAAGAATGCCAACAAGCTGCATACTGCCGAAAGCATCTTCCATGATGCTGACCTGTACCCGATCGTTGAGGAGGTCTACTCGCGTAAAGCGATTAGTTGATGCTAGGAAGGATAACAACCAATTCGGTGGTCGCTGTCAGGATAACTTACCATATAGATTGTTTCCGGTAACTTCAAAGATGCACACGTGCACCTCACGCACACCAGCAAGCTTTCCATCCATGAGTTCCTCTACCACTAATTTTTCCAGTCCCGTAACTGTGAAAGTTTTGCCAGATCCAGTCCGCCCATATGCTAAGAGCAAACTCATCCCACCATCCCAAACCCACTTTGTCAATTCTTGTACCCTATCATCGTATATATCCCTTGTGCTCTTATCGGGACCATAGACCTCATCTACAGTGAAAGACGAACTCTGCAAATCTCAATTAGCAAATCAAGACCAGTTTACTCAGATATACATTTTCATGGTAAGGGTACTGTAAGAAGCTGGCTTGACATACATTCAAGTCTGGTTTGCCGTTCACTTTCCTTCTTGGTTCGTGTACACTAGCAACATTGAAGCTGTCTGGCAAGACACCTCGAATATGACTTTCTTCTATTTCTCTCTCGGTCAGTGGACGAATTCGTGCATACACTGCTGTATCGGGTGCTTCTGCTAAGGTTTCGAAGTTTCGGATCGCTTGGCTTGCGCGGGATGAAGATTCGACTTGTTGGATACGTTGATCAAAGTAATCTTTGTTTTCATAATAGAACGAATCCATCGTTGGTCAACGCAACAGATCATTGTCTGATAGAAGAGGAATCACAAGCGCTCGCTCAGACGAGGACGATCACAGTACTAGGCAACAGCTATTAAGCGAAAAGTGCAAAACGCGTAAAGCGCGACGCGTCTCCCCCACCACCTTCTTTTCTACAAAACAAAATGCCACCTCAACGCACTCCCCTCAGGTCAATTAGCTCAAATATCGTTCCCGGGAGCTATGACTCCTTCTATACGCGGCATTATTATTGGCAAGGAGTCTGAGGCGCGCACGCCGCGCAGATCGCTAAGGACCTAAAACTGGATATCAGCACTGTCAAATACACTATCGCGAAGACCTCACTACGCATCGAGAATCACTCAATTAAGCCTGCCCCCGGAGGAAATCATATACAGATACAGACGAACGACACCTCCTTCGCTACGTACGATTGCACCCTAAGGACACATATACCGAGGTCATCAAGGCCTATGGCCTGGATTGTAAGACCATAACCGTGAAGAAGATTCTCAAGCGGCATGGCATCACTAATTAGCGCTATAAGAAGCGCCTGTTTCCCACGTAGAAACACGCGGAATAACGACTTACTTAGTGCTTAAGGAATAGGTATTTAACCTAGGAGGAGTAGGGTATATATATATAGAGTAATAAGTGTTCTGTCGAGCGGGGGCGGGGTAAAGTCTAGGAATAGTGTTTTCGGACGGCAGCCTAAAAATAGGACCTCAAGATGATTTAGACATACAAATCAAAGAAGGATATAAGTGTCATGGTCTAGGGGTGCTTTTGGGACAATAGACGGTCCGATCTTTATGTTCTGGATAGGGATTTTGAGTCTAAGAAGTATAGATATTCTGCTAACTCGTATATCGAGGTCCTAGACGCACAGGTAGCACCCTAGTACGAGGAAATAGAAGACCCAGGGTATATCTTTATATAGGACAATGCCTCTATCTGTACTGTTTATAAGGTCCGAGATTAGTTCGTTAAACATAGAATTTTAAGGACGGGTTAGCCGGCCTTCTCCCCTGACCTGAACCTAATCGAGTATATCTAATAGGCCCTGAAAAAGATAGTTATAGAGTAATACCTAGAGCTCTCCGAAGGAACCGGCAAAGCAAAAGCTGATCTACTAGCTATAGAGGAGGCTCTTAAGGATTGTTAGACGAAAATACTAAAGGAAACTTTCGATAAGTTATATTAAAGTATGTATAGCAGGATCAAGGCCTGTATCGCGACGGACTGGTGGTATATAAAATATTAGAAAGAAAAAAGTAAAATTTCACGATTCTGAATAGTGTATTTTGCGTGCGTGCGACAGCTGACTCTTTCCCTCTAATTAAAATATTAATTATATGCGTTATTATAAACTAATATACGATTATATCTTTATAAAATTGGCTGGGTGCGGGGTCGAAAAAAGCATCGCTAAATAGCTGTTGCCGGGCAGTGTACATAATGTGGGATAGTTTTATTTCTGCTTCTTACCTTGCTGTATAAAGCGACCACATTACATTTATTCGGGCATGGAAAGAGAGAAAGCCTAGTCCCAGAACATTCGTAGAGACGGTTTCATTCGAAGAATCTTTTATATTCATTGCAAAATAATAATCGCATATTGAGGAGCAGATTTCAGTGTCTTCACCCCATAGGCCTGCGAAAAATAGTCGTTAGCAAGTCTGCCAAATGGCGCTAAACGCGATCTTGTGTTGATGCATGCACTTACCAGTGTTGGGTGTGCAACTAACGATGTTACAATAGGAAGGATCGGTCGTGTAATGCGGAAGATAGGAGTACCGGCTTTGATTTATTTCATATTAAAGAGTCCTCGTCCAGCACCTTCGATGGCAGAAGGTTGAATAGCAAGTGCCGTTTTTGTATCAACACGGGCAGGAATTTGATTATATGGGTAAGGTATCTTGCTGGAAACATCCGAGGGTACCATCTCAAGGCGGAGCTGAGCAGGCACCATGTGAAACCATTCGTCATTTGCACCAAGTACCTTGATTCCTCTTTTATCGCATTCGGAGTAAAACTTTGTCAGGTCTTCAGAACTCAATTGACTCTGCCAGATACTGCCACTTGAATCCTCATGATTCAAAGCAACGTTCATTGTCTCCTCCAATTCCCTCGCAGTATTTATTGATATGCCATCATTGTGGGCTGGCGCCTGTTGCTGAGAACAAGGCATACTGGCTCCTTCTGATATTCTAGAAGCTAATGTTGTGGGTTTGAGCGATCGGATAAATCTCCAAATCTATTCGGAAAGAAGAGGTGCTGAGAACAGAGTAAAACGCGAAGATCAAGGCGCGACAAGGAAGTCGAATAGAGAAGGTGAGGTAAACTCTTGAGGAGAGAGGGCTCTGGCCGGCGCAAGTTGTTGATTAGGTTTCACGGAAGCAATTCGCAAGATCAAATTGGAGAAGGACTCCTAGAGAGGGCACAAAATAGTGATGACGGAGGAAAGGCTGCGCGATGGTTGGAGACGAACCTCGCGCCTCTACAAATGTGTAGATTAAGAGCGAGAGCGAAGAGCGAAGAGCAAATCTTAAGAAAGCAAAAAGCAGCTCTCGGACGCAAGATTAAATGTGAAGACAACCTAGAAAGGTTGTCTTGGCGATGAATTGAAGTGTGCGAAAACGTGTAGATCGAGAAGAAGCGTTGCGGCGGCAAGCTTGTGAGCGACAAATTCCGACAAGAGAGAAATGGAGCTAGAATCTTTTGAGCAAGGGCTGTATATCCTGCACATGCATGTAGATAATATTATCAATTAGGTGATAGGGGCAGAGCAAGAGCCGACCCCTGGTCAAAATCCTGTGCGCTTGAATAAAAATGAAGGAGCATGTAGTTAAAGCCTTTTATTACTTGTGACTACGGAGATAAAACCTGTTAATCATGTTAGTAATATTTCCAAATTCTTCTGATTCTACGAAGGCTCCTCGAGAGCTCAAAACACAGCCACAATGGCTAGGTTACCCAGTGCAACCAAGATAGGGGATTCAGCGCCCTCAAACAGAACCCCAGTCCTTATTTTAGCAACGATCTAACTTAAGTAAGAAACATCAATTCCACTTGCTCATTATTCTTTTTTAAAAGAACCGTCACTACATCCTTCTAAAAGGACGTATTCCCGAATTGCGCTTCCTTTCGTTTTTGCGATTTGGAGTCCACATAATTTGAATTCGGAAGACAACGCTTCAAAACCTGAACGGATTCTAACTATGCTAGGGCATAAACCTTAATCAAGTTGATGCATATCGAGACGCATAGAGAAAAAAAAACTGGATTAACCGAATTAAAAATTAGAGATTATTTAATTCTTTTGAAGTATTTTGTGGTGATCATTTCGCTTAAAGCCAACCATAAAATACTAACACAAAGGCATTCATTCTACAAATTCTCTTTCAACACTTCCCACAGAGGGGCGAGTCTGCACAAAAACAATTCATCGCAGCAGGAACAGAGATCATTAGCATTTGGCAACTGCTTCTAAGCAGATGTAACAACTCCAAAGGTGACCGCGAAAACACTTGCGACCATTGTTTCGCAACAGTGATAAAGGAAGGAATGTCAAATGTGCCAGCCCCACCGGAGAGTTTCTTACCTTGTCCAAGGTGCGAGGTGTTCTATTACTGTTACCAGGTTTGTCTAACACGAACTCATCACCTACATATCCGAAGAATGGTACCTCCATTTCCGGCACAAGCTCCTCTCACTAATCAAGACTTCCTTCTGACCCAACAGCGTCATCACAAGATGGGAAAATAATCGCTTCGAGCGCCTGAAGAAGAATTATCTGGGGAAAGAATTCACTAAATTCGTTCAATTCAAAGACCGTTTTAAGCATGATTGGGTATTCATACCTGTGGATAACGGAGAAGTGATGAGGCGTGATTTTCCAGAGGTGATTGATATGTTGAGGGTCTGGGCGGGTATACAGCCTGCGGAGCATGATAGTGTTATGTTTGCTTGATTATTGGAGGTGGGGGAAAGTTTCGGGATAGGGGTGCGTTGGTGGCATTACCCTTCTGCGCTGATATGTCGACAAAGGCATCTAGAGTAAGGAAGTAGGTGCTATCCCACAAAAAAAAAAGGCTTTGTATGTAGAACATAGCACTATCAAGCAGCAGCACATCACATGTAAGACATGAACAAAGAAAAGCTAAACCACAACCCAATTCATCTCAAAGTTCTTTCGCAATGTTGTCGCTGCTCAGAAACCAAATTTTATTACTATCCTCCCATTAAATTTGTAGAAGGAAATTGACCGACATCTTGCACCCCCGGAGAAGAGGTGTCTTTTTTAATATTATCAAACATAACACACTGACTCATTTCGAGTTTTCAACTTTTGGCCCTCCTTCCCTCCCTCCATGTTTCCTTCCGCATCCGCATTAAATATTTCTTCCAATTGCACCCAATCATTGAGCTCGTCAAGAGCATCAATAGCGCTCATAGTCTTTCTCCCATCTCTCCTTCCTGGGATGTTTAATCGTCGTTCCAGGCGGGTGGTCTTCCCTCCCAAAACGACATCCAAAAGCCTGGCATACGGGCTCTTTGTCTTTTCCATTTGCCGCAGGGAGTATGACCACACTCGGGCAATGATGCCCATAAATACAAAATTCTAATTCGCAATTTTGGCCATTCAAGCAGGGGTTCAATCGCGTTAAATATGCGATTGCCTTCAAATCCTCATCCGTGGCTTTGTAATCGTGCTCGAAACAACAATCGTTTCCTTTGGCGCAGGGGCCGCGGAGGTAATGATTGTTGCAAAGTTTATTGTTTGTTGTACGTCGTTTTATTTTGTCTAAAACAGTGGCGTTTACTGTGATCGGTGGATCAAGTCCGCGAGGTCCAGGGGACCAGGTCGACTTTTGTGCTGGGGGAATGGTTGGCTTTTTGCCTGTAGGCGCAGGAGCCACACCGTTCTTGATCGAAATAACAGGAGAGGCAATAGGCGGAGGAGGAGCAATTGATGTCACTCCGGCCCAAGTCGATGGAGGGGTTGGTAAACGTGGAATAAGCTTTTCTGAACGGAATATGTTGTTGAAATTTAGTATTTGAAGGCCGGTTTGTGCAAGTTCTCGAACGGTTGGGCAGCCTTCGATTATTGTAATTCGACATCGATCATCGGGTGTGACTACTTCGTCGAGAAAGGGAGCGTATCCAGCGTCGTGGGAAATACCCAAGAGTATTTGTTTGCAGTTGTGGTTTCGAAGATGCCATCGCATACACTCTGCAAAACCTGGTCAGCCCAAAACCGCTTCACGGCCAACAGACCTACCTTTAATTTTTGAATCAGCTCTCTCTTTTCCATGTCCAACGTCGATGAAATCAAATGAGGCTTTGCCTTGTGTAAATCCCAATGTAAATTCTCTCAAATCATCCGGGCTGTCGAGAGAGCCGTCTCGTCTCATCGCTTTCGATAACCCAGTAATGTTTGCGCAAACTTTTGCCATAACTTCGATTTCGTCTGTGAGCTCGCTGCAGTGCTGAAGGACAGAGTTTCGCAGGGCGTTTGCTGCTGTTTTTCCGCCTTCGAGGCCCTGGCCGATCAAATTTTCGTTGAACTGCAGATGGTCAGCAATTGCTTCGAGACGAATGGCGAGCACGCCCACAATCATGCCATCTCCGTCAATCAACACCATAATGTATGGATTGCGATTCTGCCATGAATAAGCCACAAACTTCACGAAGACCAACCTCATCCTACCCGCATGGAATCGCAATCCGCGTTGAACTGGCCCATCCTGGCGGTGGCCAGGTTCAGCTGGAGCTGCAAATCTCTTCTTGATTTCCTGGCATCCTCAAGATCCAGCTGTGCGTCCTCCAACTCTTTGGCCAGGCGAGAATTCTCATGCCGCAAGCCACTCTCCACTCGCTCACAGTAAATCAGTAAATCCTAGAAAAGTCACGACGAGTCCATGCCAGAACGGAGCGGAACATGCAGCTGTTGCCTACCTTTATTAACTCGTCGCTGGTATCTCGCTGCAGCTGCAGCGCTTGAAACCGCTGTACAAAGTCCATGATGGCCATGGGGGGTAGACTCGCTGCCATCGAGGCGGCGGACGACGTTGATTCTTGATGATGTTGTCTTCAAACGCAGCTTTTCCTGGATGTCGCGTGGGATCTGCACCGGGAAGACGCGCTGGTGGGGCGAGGACGTGGAGCCTGGCACTCCAATATAAATGTCTGCGCAGAAGCTCCGAAGCAAAGCAGCAATTGCTTGCAGATCGTGTGATGCAGCGCAAAGAGTGAAGCAATTGGCAATTAAATTGCTCTTGCAATGGGAATCAGGATCTGGCCAGCCGCGCGCAAAAAGAAAGCAGCGATTTCCGCTTCTCTTCTTTTCGCTCACGTTCCTTTTGACCATGCGACAACCAGCAGGCGTCCAGCTCGTGTCTCGGCTGGGGGCCGGTCATGCTTCCTGCTCAATCACAGCGCTGCATTTACCCTGCCTTCTGCTGCCGCCCGACTGCTAAGCAAAGCGGGCGCAAACCGACAGCTTCCTGGAGATGCGCTTATGGGCGTAACCGTGTTCGGGGGTACAAGCAGTGCGGGATCGTTGGTGATCGTTGGGGAAGCCGAGTTGTGCGACCAGAAATCTGGGAATTTGGTATGTGCCAAGCGGCACGTGATTGAGACATCCTTTCAGTCGGATCATGAATGTTTCCACAGGGAAAACATTTCATAGATGGAGGCTTTGCGTTGTGCCAAAGATGGTCTGGCTTCCAGTGAAGCAATAAAAGAATTTATCAAGAATTTCAGCTCAGCTCCCAACAATATATAGCAGTTTTAGCTCGAGCCAGCACTAAATTTTGTTGATTTTTTCAAAATTTAATAAAGCTTGTTATATTCTCTGAAAATAAAACAAAATCTCCTATGAATCCTTCTCCTTGTGAGTTTATTGGGCTTGGCTTTGAATCCGTGATGATTTAAATATTTTGAAGTGTTTCAACCACTGGGCTGGGTATTTTTTGAGTGCCCGAATGGGTTTTTCAGAGTTACTCACAGTAGCAAAGCGACTCATATAATAATATCAGGCTCTCCTTTTGACTTCATAACTTACTTATAATTTCTGCGTAAAATATAAGTGATCTTGTTATTGTGATATATTATACCCGTCCGAACTGTATACATAGCAAAGTAAGCGGAACTGCATGATTGATTACACCTAAGAACTCAATTCCTCCTGTAATGACGACGAAAAAGTGAAGTTTTGCTTCTCCAAATCAATGATCAAGTCCTTTATCAGAGGGAACCAACAAGTTGACCAGGCTGTTGCATCAGGAACAGTGGACCTGCAAGCACGGAGTCCTCAGTAGGCGCACCCTCTTGATCAGAAATAACAGCTAAAATAATCCCCTTCTCCTCAAATTCGCTAGGAATAATAGTGCTATCGGTCGTTATATCAAAAGGCACGGAAATATTTTCCAGCCCATGAAAGAACACCGCGAAATAAGGCCTCCCTTCCTCAAACGTCGGAACATTCTCCGGATCAGTATACGTAAACGTAATATTACCTCCCGGGGCACCAGAAGTACCATTGGCAAAGAAAATTTGCGGAAGATTTTGGCGTGGATTTGGGTAGATGGGATTAGCCGCTGGGCAAGACCCAGGGACAACAAATTGATTTGTAGCATCGAGGATCTGATTTGCATATGGGTAAGAAGTCTCGATAGGGCCCCCGAACGGATCCGCATTCCAGATATCGATCAGTGCCCACACAGCATGTCGAGTTTCTGCTTCTCCGATCGCAACCAGCGCGCCTTTCGTAATACTTGCTTGGGCTTGCTGCACCAAACCGGTTGCGAATACCATGCTGGAAACTTCAATGAAGATTTGCTTGGCGAGAAAATTGGTAGGATCACTCCCGAAGCCAAATTCATATGCGCAGGAGCCAGGCTTGACCGAGGTATTGGAGATAGAGTCTTGGAAGATCCTCAGGTGACCTGCTTCGATGTCGCGGATTTCTTGGATGCGGTCGTAGGTGCCATTGGGGAAGCCGAGGGCGGTAAAGGAGGACGCGTTGAATACCTCCACGGCTTGCTGGTAGAAATTAAATATAATCCATTCTGCCGCTAGTACGTTTTGGAAAAGATTGTCGTCTGGTCCCGGTGGACCGGATGATGAGGGTAGGATAGGAGAGGTGTAGTTGGCTGGGAATGGTGGCGCTGTACCACGGTAGTCATCGTAAGAAAGAGCTTTCGCTGGGTATGGGACCGAAATTTGAATCGCTAATATTGCGAGCTCGCAAGGGGATGCCATGAACGGAGGAAATGATAATTGCCACAGCAGCAGTGTAAACCAGAGGGGCAAGCATGTTCGAGTTGAAAACTTTTGAGTGTGTTGGGGATTGAATGTGCCTGTAGATCCGAAACTGGTGATGCTAAGATATTGATGCTGGCGGTGGATGCAAAAATAACAACTTTAAGAAGGGGAAAGAAAAACTTATATACTCAAGGGAAGTGTGTGGGAGATTATCCCAATGTCTCTTTTCCAAGATCGTTTATCACACTACTACCACTCTCATGCTTGGGAGAGTCAGCAACATCTTGGTTTCCTATTCAAACAACATGGACGCCGGGCACTGAGCCTAACTACGAGTAATGCTCTAGAAGATTGCGATCCAATTGAATTCTCAGCCCTGTCGATGACTAACCGCACTGTCAGAACCGCACAAATTAAAGGGATGCGGAAGCGAACAGACAGACCAACCAGCTTAGAGCATCCCCTATGACTTTGAATATTGTTTTATAAGTAGTTGCTACAATGCGGAGCCTCGGCTTATGGTGAAAGGGACGATGACGTGGCAAGGCTACCACTTAGTTGAAGTCGAGTTAAGAACGCTACTCTATACTTGCCCCTTCGGGAATCCTTCAGGTGGTCACATCCTTGACGACTCACCGCATTCCCTTTTAGGAAGTACTTGTGCGACCGAAACACTACCTCAGTAACCCATTTTCGGGTTTGAAGGGAGTGTGCTGATGCGGGACCAAGACAAATACTACGGTCTTTTCTCCTTATATTCCCCCGCACCTGCGGCTCTGATGCGGACTTTGAAGCAGAGAGACAGAATTCGTAAGCTTAACGATTTCGGTTTAATTAATATCTTTTCTTTTTCTCTTTTTTTTAAATGATGTCTTTATACTTTAAGAAATAAGATCATTACTCAACTTCTCGATAAGAGCAAGCAGAGATGTTTCGAAAAAGAATTATACACAAAGTAGTAGTATATACCATCTTAACTACTATACTTTCCTTGCCACCCTAACCCGAACAATAACATCCTCTCCCCTCACAGGACCCATCATTCCACCACTCAGAATCTTATCATCCATAGTCGGAAACCTCGCCTTCTCTCCCTCTTTCCCCTCCA